>CATKHM010000006.1:19783-86395 GCA_949751825.1 Blepharisma undulans
TATATGAAGCTCATTATATAAAACTGAATAAATTTGACAAGAGATAATAGTAATTAAATATTTAATTTGCTGATCTTAAACAATTATAATGTGTTCGATTATATTCAGTTTTTGCAATGAATGCTTTTGTCAATTCCTGAGCTTCAGCCTCTTGCTGCTCGTTATAACTTACATTCAGCATATACGTCCTCAGTCTTTCAGTTGTGTGATGGTTATTTCTGCTCATTCATGCTACTAATAAGGTTACAGGCTTTGAATATCCAATATGTTCTTGAGCATGAAAAAGCTTCAAGTGAGAAAACTCATGTGCTATCAAATTTGCGATGCCTGATTCATCAAGTCCTTTTATAGCCCCTGAACTAATAAATGCATCACCAGTAGGAAGAATATTCAATACATACTCATCTGATTTTAAGAAATGAAGCTTTCCAGGTAATTTTACAGGGTAGTTTGCTACAATTTTCTTATAAATTTCTTCAAGAAATGAATCATTTTCTTCTTTATACTTTAGGCTCATCTTCTTTCCTCAAGTCTGCATGAGTTTTCTTGCCAAATTTCTTTCAAGTCTAATATCAATTCCTTGAAAAGCTCACCTCCTAGAAATTTCATTTGGCTGGTAGTATTTAGAAACTATGCCTGCTACAGTAAGACCAGGGATAATCCCAATGCTGAGTAAAAAAGGTATTTTCATTAAGAATAATTAATTAGGATTTATTTGAAGAAAATTCATTATCCCAGCACGCAAACATTTCTTCGTCATAATATGGAAATCTTTCTTTAAAAGATTGAATAATTCCATCAAAGCTTTCTTCATACCCCACCAATACAGGCTCATTTCCTTCCAATTTTACATGGCATTGCAAATCTAAAGACCTTGGCTTTTGATTAGCTACTATGATCTGTCTCAATCTATTAGCAAGCTCATCAATCGCAGAATACTTATCAAATACTTCTTTACCTCTTGTTACATCTCCGCTATACTTAAAGCAATGTAATTTAGTCAAAAACCTTGAAATTGCAGCCATTCCAACAGTCTCAATTTTGCTGAAATCCATTTTCACCAGAAACAGCCCGTCATCTGTAAACTCAATTTTCAAAAAATCGTCGCCAGCCTCAAGCATTACTCTGAAAATCATATATCTTGCGCAGCAGTGAGCTTGTCCCCATTTATTTGTTTCTGGGCAGTAAAGAAGGCCTTTTATGCCTTGATAAGCCATATAAAGCCAAGTCATATTTCTATGCCTTTCGAAATCATTGATATCAAAGATTTGATATACTTCTGGGAAAGAGGATAAATAAACAGCAACTGTTTCAGCTCGGCATTCTTCGTAAGCAGAAGAGATTTCTCCGAATTTGCTTTTCCAAGACTCTTCATGGCTGTAAAATGAGTCTATTGTTGCTCCTGTTGCAGGGTTTATTGCAGTTGTTTCGAAGTTAAAAGTGCCATCCTTATTTTTGATCAAAAATTTGCCTGTACCATGGCCTAGTAATTCATGAGTAGCTACTGCTACGGTCTCGCTTTCAAAATAGCAGTCAATAACTAATTGAACATCTTCAGGAGTCAAAAACTGCAAGTTTTTAGCAGTAGGTCTTGGATATGCATTGCCTAAATTTACATTTTTAAAGCCTTCATTTGTAATTATTTCGTCATAATTAGGCAAGTTGATCCCAATTGGAACTCCAGATGTCGCAAATGCTAAGACTTCAAGTGATGTAAAATCTGGCGCTTGAAATCTTTCCTTTTCAAATACACTGCTCCAAGGCAATTTAGCTATTATTGAGTCTGCATTTCTCACAAGATTCTGGAATTTTTCACTGGTTTCTTTATCCACAAAGCTCACAAAACCTTCGAATTCTGCTCTAATTTGTAGAGGATCTACATATGTTTCAATAAACCCAATATTGGTCTCCACAACTGGGCCTTTATCTTTGATTCATTCTCTTTGTGCATTTTTATGGTCAACAATATTTCCCGTATTAAAATGCTTGATATAGTCCGTAATCATTTTTTCTTGAGTCACATTTGCACAATAAGGAAGAGTGTTTGCTAAATTGTCAACAACACGTGCTAAAAATACACTGAAATCGCCATTAACAATTCTAAATCTTTTGTTTTCATAAGTATACTCTCCTAGGTTTTCAAACCAGTGATTAGATTTACTAGCCACACGTATTTCATAGTGATCCCCTACCTTCCAAAGTCTGCTATTGAAATGCAAGTCAACGAGATTTATACTTTTGAGGAAATTTTTAGCAAGTTCAGCATCCTCTGATGTCACATTGCTTGAGTAATATGAAGTCACTCCTTCTTTGTCTGGAAACCCTAATTGTCTCCTGTGAGGACTATAGTCATAAACTACATCTTTGATCAAATTCCAAATATAAGCCATTCTTTCTGAACTGATACTGCTTACTAAAGCATTAAGCTTTTCTTGAGGGACTTCTGGGATAATTTTTGTGTCACCAAAGCTGAGATAATTTCCACAATTAGTGTAGATACCGGCTGCATATGCTTTGAATTGCTTGATGTCAAGCTCTGTAAAACCAACCTCTTGGAATTTTTGGCTGATATTAGGGACTGAGAAAATTTCTTGGAGTAATAAGAAAATTCCTGGAGACTCGTATGATCTTTGGAAGTAGCAAATTTTACTGCCTTCCCAGCAAGCCTTGGAGTAGAAGTGGGCGTAATATTTTTCTTTAAGAGTAAGCTTGTTCCATGCTTTAAGACAGTCTAATAGTTGCACAGGACTTTCAATGTGAATAAATCTGCTTGCCATTTATTGGGTAATATAAATACATGAATTTCTGAATAAAATTGATGAAAATATATAACTCTAGGTGTGAAATCTTGCTGAATCACACTTTTTTGGATAAAATCTAATTTTGTGAAAGATAGAAATGTTTAAATATAATTTTTAAATATAAAATGTTGGAACTTTTATGTGAAAATAGTGAAATTCATGAATTTTTGGGTCAATTTCCAAAACATCAATGAAGAAAATGTGTAGAAGCAAGCGTAGTTGTAGGAATCAAAAGACTTAAAGAAAAGTATCCCATAATCACATACGAAAAATTATTAAAAGAAGCGGGATTTCAAGACAACAAAAAGCACAGTATAGAAAAAGCTTTAATTCACATGAAAAATGATATAGAAAGAATATCAACTGCTGTTGAGTATCTAGAAAACAGGCCAAAGCCTAACGAAAAACACGCAATTCAGGTTTTGCAACAAAATTCTGAGGAAATGCAATGAAAACCAAAACAAAATTTAAAGCCGACAAAGCGCGACGTAAAGTATGCTAGTCCTTCCAGAAGTTCTTCTCAATCAAAACAAAACCTATCAGGAGTGCGTCAAAATTCTCCTACTTTATCCTCCTCAAAATTCACCTATCAGCATTCCATTGAAGCTCAAACCAAAAAAAATCCTAAATTGCCTCGATACTTATCAAGTGTTCAAAGCAAAATCAGGGATGAAATTCAAAAAGATGTAGCTCTTTATAACTATAAAGGAGAAATTGAATCACAAACAGAAAGACAAACAATAAATCGTGAAAATTCATTGAAAAATCTAAGAGAAGTTAATTTAGGTTGCCCTCCGAAGCCTCCAATTTATCAAAATCGTTCTGGATCTTTGACTTCTCTGAGCTTCACGCAAGACCTGAAGGAACCTGACACTTGCCCAATAGAGCAGCTTCCAAATTATATTAAAACTATTAATCCTTCAAGAATCGAACCAAAAAAACAAAAAATTGAGTATTCAGAAGAAAATGAGATGCTCAGAATTGCTGATGATTTTTTGAAAAACCCTTATACTTCTTTTCTTACAAAGGAGCCTTCCACGATGCCTACATCTCCTATGGGATTCAATAGTAACTTATCATCTCCCAACAATAGATTCGGGCAGCAAAATAAAGAGACTCCGCACTACAGATATTAATTTAACTATAATTTATATAAATTATGTAAAGCCTTCTTTTTGTAAAAGTAAATACCACCAAAAACGCATATAAGTCCAATAGAAGCAAAGAGAGAGTAGAAGTAAAAATTGTTATTAAATTTGATATCAGTTGCTGGGGTTTCTATAATTATATGAGATGGAGATTTTGAAGGGTTTTCGGGACTGTTTATTAGTTCTTTGGAATTAAAAGCTGTTTCAAGTTCATCTTTGATTTCTCGAATAATTTTTTGAAGACCTTCAGGCTCAGAAACTTTTGTGTCTAATTGTAAACCTAGAGATGTCCTGTGAAATAAGATTTTAGACCTATCAGGATTCAATTTAGTCGATAAGGTTACTCCTAATAGAAGCAAAAATATAAAATTCATATTTATAATTCAAAGATCATATAAAACAAATGATTTGCTGTGAACTATAAGATTCAAGACCCATTTAAATAATTGATTTTAATATTTTATAGTCTTTACTAAATCTTTGTATGGAAGTTTTATGTATTCATATTATATTTTTATTTGCCTTATTTTTCTTTATTAAAACTTCATTGAAAAGAGCCAATAATTAATACTAACTCAATCTTCTTCAGAAAGTGAATTTGAAAATAACAGAATAAAAGTAAAAATGATTTAACCCTTATTTAGAAATACTGACTTCCTCTCCTGAATACTAAAACTATTTTTCCGATTCAATTTAGTATCTAATTTATTGCCATATATAAGCAATTATAAAAGATTTGAATCTGCAAGCATAAGAAAAGTATTATTTAACTTATAATTTATCTTTAGTATGATAATTATCAAGGTTTATATAGTCAGCTGAATATTTCTTACCAATTGTCATAAACTGCACATTAAAATAATTTCTAATAGCATTTTATATTAGAATATTGAATTCAAGTCTAAAACCATCAGCTTCTAAAAATACGAATCTTTTTCATAATTTTTCTCATCTTTAAGATAGAAATAAAGCTTAGAAATCTATTCCTTCCAAATCAACTTCGCCCTTAACTGGGATCGTTTTAACAATAATAGTTTGCAAGTTTTAATAGCTTTAAAGATTAATATATTTATTTGGTAGAGACTAGAGCTAGAAATAATTCAAAATAGGGAAATACAGGAAAATAATCCAGTGTTTTTATATTTAATTATATTAGGTTAATTGCATTTTGCAAATCATAAGTTGCTCATAAATACGTATTTTAATTTCATCATTAAACAATGAAAAATTGCATTTTCAATAATTCTTTTGGATTTAATATATGCTAATATATATATAGATGCAGCTGCTATAATAATTTACATAATAAAATAAATGAAATTTAACATAAATTACTTTGTAAAATATACAAGCTTTGAAATAGTTATTAATTTATAAGTTTTTCTTTGATTTTACAGATTTAGTTAAAATAAAGCATTTAATCAGCAAAAATCATACATTTTCTCAAAAATTACATCCTAAAAAAGTTTTTTTCTCATCATATAGGCACTTTCTGATCAATGTTCAGTTTGAGCCATTATCTATATTACTCTCAAAATAAGTGGATTTCAAAACCCTATTGTAAAAAGCGAAAAATAATATCCACAAATCTAAGATAGAAAGTTAAAAATTAAGATTTTTATCTTCCGAACTTCCGCAAAACTAAAAAGGGCTTTCACTGATAAAACCTTCTTTTATATGACACTTTTTCTTAAACCACTATATTCCAAACATTTTACATTATTTTAAGCTCTTTCTTTATGAAACCACAATCCTTCCATATCAAAATTCTTATTAAGCTTAATCTAGCTCAATGTGAGTCCATAATTTCTCACAGATGATAATTAAATTGAATAGAGAGTTGAAAATCTCTACAAAATGGATTTAGCACAGTATCAATTAATTTGAACGCGCTTTTTAGAATCGGGGAATCCTGATCTCATCGAAATCGCTCGATTATCAATTTGAAGATGTTCCACTATGTTACTCCAAAATGACATCCCTCCACTGACCAAAATGTACTTTCAAAGCTTGAGCGATTTTACATCAGAAAAATGCGTTTACACAAATAATAAAATATCTGAATTAAAGGACTTGCTCGACAAACTTTTTTCGTTTGGAAATTCCATTTCCCAATCCTTACTTAACCAGCAGCCTAATATATTTATACGCCCAGTTGAGCAAATAAATGAAGAGCCCACACATATCAATCAGCAGAGATTAGAAGAAAATAAGCAGCCTCTGAATGAGAAGTACTTGAAAGTTGTTTTCCCTGAATATCATCGATCTAAGCCTCAAAAATTCAAAATGGAAGATAGTAGCATCCTGATATCAATAGGAGCAAACCACCCAGGGCAGCTCCACCACATAGCAGTTCCAAATGTGGAAAACGTGATTTCTATTTATTATGAAGCAAATAGCAGCATCTTTAAAGCATGAGAAGCACCCACAGATAACCCTGAAGGACTTTATCAAATAAAAAATGATATTTTATCAACAGGAGAAGTCTATGTATTTGGACAAGCTGAAGTTTTTATTAAGCAAATCATCAATCCAGGGCCTGAACTGGAGGTTTGTGTAAAATATAACGATGAAAGTGACGAAACCAGATGTTTTAGGATATCAGACTATGCCCGAATTGGCAGCGGACCAAATAATGCAATTGTGATACCAGGGGAAAATGACAGCGAGTGCTATGCTGTGCTTGAAAAAATACAAGGAGATTGGAGGATCAAAGCAAAGAATCAAGGAGATTTTATATGGAAACAGCTACACGTTGGAAATACGGTGGAATTACACACTCAGTCTCCAAAAATCCCAATTAATCTTGGGACTTTGATGAAGATTCGTCATATGTGTTTTAAAATTATGATCAGTGATTAACCCATGTATACTTATAAATAAATTTGATTCGCCATTTATTGATGGAATAAATTAAATTCTCTTATATCAGTAAACTGAAATCTTAAGGAATAGCTTATAAAGATTAAATAATAAGTTATAATGTGACTTATAGATTCACAAAAAGTGAAGGAAGTAAAAATTCAAGCATATTTGGTTTTGTCTCTATGAATGCTTAAAATCACAAAATTAGATTTTCAAGCAATTTAATAGTGATAAAAGAAAGACTGTGAGAAAGAACTAATCACTATTGCCTTCTTATAATCTGACCCAATTTTTCATTAAACTATTTATAAATGGTTATTTAATTTTGCTTATCTCACTTCTTGCCTGCAAACAGGGCAATTATTTTTGACTCTTAGCCAAGGCTGAATACAGTCAGGATGAAACATATGATTGCAGCTGAGTACATTAATTTCTGTTCCTTCAGGCATATCATCCATGCATACTGCACATTTTTGGATTTCAGTGCCTTTCTCAACGGTTTTCTTTTGCAAATTATTGATTGCTGATTCTGATGCTGGAGTTGTTTGATTAGCATTTCTTTGAATAAGCAGATTAATGATATCATCAAAGCTGCCAAAAGTCTGAGTAAAATATTCATTAGGATTTATATCCAAATCACCAAATAATCTTCCCAGCACTCTTTCTTGTCTTCTACTGAAGAAATCCCCATTGAAAAACGATTCAAACTCAGCAAATGGGTCCATTGCAAAATCTCTGAAAAACGAGTTATTCCAAGATGGAAATCCTGCAAATTCAGGGAAGAATACACGCTCACTTGGTCTTTGAGAACGGTATTGATAATGATAGACACGAGGCTGTCTTGATGGATGCTGATGAGTCTGCCCGAATTGATAAAAAATAGAATTATCTGGAATATGGGATTCACGCTCAGCATTACGGCGAGCTTGTGAAGCTTCTTCTAAAATCGTTCCATGGCAATTAGGGCAAACAGGATTGTGTGGGTCAATTAGACTTGTAGATCTGCAAGAGTGACAGTAATAGCTCACATATTGATAAGCTTGGTGCTGATGGATTCTTGCTGTTGTTGTGTCTTCAAGAAAGTCGTTACCACAGTGTGGGCAAATTAAATTTGAAGTATCTACAAGAGAAACTCGTTGGCAATTGTGACAAATATAACTTTTGAAAGAATATCCTAGCATTTTAGTTTTATATCCATTTTTAGTTCTAGATTTGCGGAATTTCTATGAATTCGAAATACTTAGAATATTCTAATTTGAAAGAAAATGAAAATTGAGCTTGAATTTTGGGGCTAAAAGCTATTAAATGTGTATCAATTTCTTCGAAACCATTAACTAATTGCCAATTTAATTTACAAAATAAAACCGTTTATTGAGTTTTCAAATAGCAACGCGCTGATTATTAATTATTAATATTAAGGAATATTTTTCAGTTACTAAGAACACAAATTAAATCATGTGTTTATGATATTACTTAGAACATATATAATATAAAAAAGAAATAATTAAATTCTGATGGAAGATCTAAATTTTGAGCTAGCTTTAACTCACGAAATCAATGTCATCACCCGAAATTATTCCCCTATGAGATCATGCAATCATAAGTGGCTTCTATCACACAATGAAAGTTTGGAAGTCAAACAGTTTCAAGTTGAGTACAAAGAAGCATCCGATGAACAAATTATTATCATAACCGATCCAAAACGGCATTCTATTGACGTCTATAACAGATCTCACATTTTAAGAAGGTTACAAGTTAAAAGAAACGAATATCTTTTCAAAGCAATTTGGAGTTTTTGGAATTTAATTAACCCTTTCCGATTACGTTCCATATCCAAACAAATGTACATCAATACCAGCGAATTCATATACAAAGATGCAATAGCCCCAGTGCAAAGTGAAAAACTTTCAAAAAAATACGCTCTACAAGACGCTGAAATCGATTTTGGCTCAAACCATGGCTTAACTTTCACAGAGTTTTATGACAGTTTTTTTAATTGCCTTGACAATTTAACTAAAAGCGCTTTGGCATCTGAGTATTCACGCATGACCAAAGCAATACATGCTGATATCCTAAATGCAAGTTTTTTTAAAACTATCAAGCTAAATAGCAAACTGCATCTCAATGATCCTCCTCGGCAATGCTATTCGATTTGAATGGAGCCTTATTTAAAAGCAGTAGTTTCTTTTAAAGACAAGCGAGCTTCCACATCTACACAAAATCTGCTTTCCAAAGACCTCACTTCACATTTTTCACCAACGCTTCTGACAAGAACAGCAAATAAAAATACAAGGACACATGGAGATCTTTTATTGAGGAAAATTGAAAATATGACAAAAACTTATGACTCAGATTATTTCAAGATAAAAATCAGATCTCCTAGGTCAAGACCAATGCAGAATACAGCAGGAGAAGATGAAAAAAGAATTAAAAGAGTAAAAAAAGAGGTAAAAAAATTCGATGTTTTAAATAAAACAAACCCACTGTCAACAGAAATTGTGAAATCCAGCTGAAAAGGATCTACAATTATAGAAGGAGTTATCCAAGGAAGAAAAGTGCTGCTTAAAGATATAGCGAACAAAGAAATTGCTTTATAAATACATTAACTTAATCTTAAATTCGACACATCATGATACTGAGGCTTTGCAAATTTCTCTCTTACTGCTGACAAAGGATGCTTAGAAGCAGCCTGAAATAAAACCAGCAGATCTTTCGCACATTCTTTTATCTCTGCATCAGTAAAACTGTCATTACTCCAAACATAATCTCTATTAAAAATTTTGTGACCTAAATAGGCTGCACTCGCAGCCTTCAATGATGCTTTATACTTCAGCATATGATACTCCACCAAGGCCAATTCCAACACATATTGGCCTACACTTTGTCCTTGAGGATTCAGACTTGTGATCAGGCTGAATCTCTCAAAAAACCTCCATGCTGAAGGAAAAGTTATATTAAACTCCAATGTAGTCAGCATCTCTCTTTCCATCTTGACAACTTGGTCCTTTGTATATGCTCTATCAGTGATATTCACAAAGTCTTTTACCTCAGGTGGATAAATTTCTTCATATTTTGCAGAAACAAAGAGCGCAGTCACCCCGACTAGTTGCAACTGCTGCCTTGTTACAGCGCGTTTTTCTAGGTATCTGTCAATCAAAAAAACAGTTAAAAAGAGTGTTTCAGTGAGAAGTTTAAAATGTTTGTGCGCGCTGATTATTCAGTCAATAAGAACTGCTCGGTGCTTTAAGTTGATGTCAGGCTGCAATTTCATGTATTCATGAGAAATTTGGCAAGAATTTTCTTGAATTTTGAGATTGTTAGAAATTTCGATGGCGTATTCAGAAACCAATTGAGGATCTGGATTTTGAATTTCAGCGGGAATTTGTGAGACGTTTAGGAAGGCTGAAAGGTTGAGAGACTTTAGAGCACTGCGGGAGGAGGGAACTTTGTATGATTTGGAGTCTGCGAATTGATTTTCTTTTGAGATGTCAGTTAGATTCATTTATATGATTGTTACGATCGGTACTAATATGGGTTTTTAAATATTTAACGAGAACGTTAAATTGTTGTTGTAGAAGCATATTAAAATTGCTTAGGAATTATATAAAAATGATTTAAAATTAAAATTTTGGAATTATCTAAAAAGGTTTCCCTCCAATTTCGAAAGAAATTTTATTTACAGATTTGAATAAGAAATGTGCATTTTAAAAGGGACTAGTAAAATACTTTCGATATATGGAGTTTCTTTAATTAATGACAAAAATTATTTATTTTTAAATAATACGATTCTATTATTATCAACTCATATTTAATATATTTATTCCTAATATTTTCTATTGTCTTTTATTATAATTTATAAACAATAAAATTAACTTCATGCTAGGCAAAAGATTTTCATAACTTTTCAAGAGATAAAAAATTCGAGCCTACACATATTTTGAAAAAAATTTCTAAATAAGTAAAAGACATTTTATAAAATGTCTCACTACTTATCGATAAATTCGGGAGTTCTGATCTTTATTCATTGAAGAATAAATATATTTTACATTATAATCTAATAAAAATATAATAAAACTCTCTTATTCATCCTCCTAAAAGTACAGCAACAAATATGCTCTTTCTTCCAATATTTATTCGTTTTGTATATCATACTGGAGCTGCTTCCATACTTAGGTTAGCTTAATTAGTTTAAAAAATCCATATATAATGGTTGACTTTATTAGGCCTAGAGTGCTTTCATTACTAGCTCTCATCCTTGTGGTCTATATTATATTCAATGCCCTTCCATCTTATTCTCAAAAGCCTCATTCTCACATCCCAGCTCAGATCGATTCAATAAACTACAGTGGTTATTTTATGGCATATATCCCAAATCAAGAAAACTATATAGGAACATGGCGATCCTCTGAAAGTTCCCTTCTTGAAAACAGGTCAGGCCGAGCTTACCTGGCATCCAAACTTACCAAGTCCAAAATCAATAACTTCTTCATCAGAATCCTCTTTTTTGATGGGTTCTGGGAAAGTGATCCTGCCTATGCGTTATCACTCGAATATGGGCTAGAAAAACTGATAAGTCCTTCTTTGAAGTGAACTGGGCTTATGAACCTCATCACAAAAGAACACGGGACTATTTCTAGGTGCAATGGGACTGCACTTATTAATTACGATTCCAGCTTGATGAAAGGAACTATCACTGGTGGAGATTGCAATATCAATTTGAATTTGGAGATGAAAGAATTCTCTGCAGACATGGAAAAAGACCCAAAGATTTATTATTGCATTTTTATTTCAGGAATATGCATGGTGCTGATACTGATTTTTGCGAAACATTTGCATTTGTGCTTGCTGAATAGCAACTATGCGCAGAAAACGTCGATTATTTCTTTAGGGATGAATGCGTCAATGGATTGCTTTTTGTCGTTTTGGCATATTGATAGAGGATTTAGGACTTGGCTAGGATTTGATTATATGTTGATATCTTCTTTATGAAATTTTGGAGTATTTTTCATAGTGGAAGGAAAATTGGCACTGGCTGTATGGACAGCCCAACACCCTGAATTAAATCATTATGGATATGATATGTCAAGAAGGATGTCTTCAAATTTTCATGCAAGATTTTGCCTCATAGTTGTAGCAGTTGTAGTAGTGCTAATCGCTGCATCAGGGCTATCTAAAATTACAGTTCCGCTTATGCATTGTATATTTGTCCCACAGATTATCTCAAATGCCCTTAATGGATACAAAGACTCCCTAAGTCCATGTGTATATACAACTATTTTACTTACTAGGCTTGCTTTTTCTGCATATATTTTTGCGTATCCTCACAATTTCATGAATTATGAGCCTCAGCCAATTTTATTTGGATTCATAGCTTTTATATGCTTGGCTCAATTTATTATTTTAACAATTCAAAGGGCAAAGCCTGATTTTATTATCCCTGATAGGTTTAGGCCAAAAGTGCATGATTACTTTACAGAAGCCAAAAAGATTAGATACCACTTTTTAGGAAATGAATGCATAATTTGCATGAACTGTTTAAATACTGAAGATAGCTGTGGAAAAACGAGGACAATGTATGCACCGTGTGGGCATAGATTTCATGAAGAGTGTTTGATAAACTGGATGAATATTAAAATGGAATGCCCAACATGCAGAAATGCATTGCCAACAGTTCCTTAGCTTCTTAAATTAAAATTAGAAACTATTTTTCAATGCTAAATTAATATGGCTTGAACACTATTTTCTGCTTTCCAAATTAATATTTTTACCCTCTGATCTAATAAAACATCTTTTAAAAGTGTTTTGGCTTCAAAAAATAAAGTTTTAAGCATATATTCAAAGTCTTTTTTACTGACAAAAAATTCATAAATTTCCCACTAAACTTGCAACACTCTATTATCAAAGATTTCATGCCGAGCGGGTAAATGGACAATAATATTAACCTAAGGCCAAAACAAGGAGAAATGGAAAGCCAAGGTTTAAAGAATCAACCCATCACACAACCACCACAGCCTCCTCAGCTGTTTATAGGAGACTTAGATGCTCAAGTGTCCGAAAATCAGCTTTACCAGCACTTGATCCGCTTTGGAGCCATCAACTATATCCGCATCATTCGCAGCTTTAAGAACTTCACCTCTCTCAATTACGCGTTGGTCTCATTCGCTTCTCCAGACGCCGCTCTGAGGGCTCAGAGCGAGCTTGACGGCGAGCTCATCAATGGCAAACATATTCGTGTTGTCAAATTCACCCAGGAGAGGTCTCAGGAAGCCAACATTTTTGTGAAAAATATCCCAGACTCAGTGACTGCAAAAGAATTCAAAGACTATTTTTCAGTCTTTGGAAATATTTCTTCATCAAAAGTGGTATATGACGACCAGGGCAGACCTTTGAGATATGGGTTCATACAGTTCGAAAAGAAAGAAAGCGCACAAGCAGCCATCCAAAGCAAAAATGGGTCGAGCTGGCTGGGACAAGTCATTTCAGTGTCCAAGTTCTTGCCTGTCAACATGAGAGTTGACAACTCGCCGAACAAGAATCTCTATGTGAGAGGATTTCCACAAACTTATACTGAAAACGAACTAATGAGCAAGTTTTCGCAGTTTGGCGAAGTCATTTCAGTAGCCAAAATGATTTCGAAGTCTGGGCTGCCTTTTGGGTTTATTTGTTTCAACAGGCAAGAAGACGCAGAAGCAGCCTTGGCATTGAATAACTCTGATGAAGATGGATTTTATTGGTATGTTGTCCCACATATGAAAAAGAGCTATAGAATGGCTCTATTGAAGGATAAGTATTCTAAGCAAGTAGAACTATGGAAAAGAGTCAACCTTTATATCAGAAATCTTCCACTAGGTATTGATGAAGAAAAGTTAGAAAAACTCTGCGCACAATTTGGAGAAATCACTTCAGTAAAAATCTGCAAATCAGAGAACATTAAATTTGAAGCTCCAAAATATGACGCCAGTGGAAACGTTGTGAACCAGCAATCAGCTTTTACTTACGATGCTTCTGGAGCCCGCGTTCCATCTCAAATAACCAAAGAAATGACCTCAAGAGGAGTTGCTTTTGTTTGCTTCAAATCTGAACAAGCTTTAAATAACGCCATTCATGGACTTCAAACTCAAACAATAGAAGGCAAAAAAGTCTTCGTCGCAAAGTGGAAACCAAGAGAAGAGCTTAAAAAAATCATTATGCAGTCCAAGATAAAGAAACAGATGAAATATATGTGGCCATTTGGTCCACATGGAGGAATGCCAATGGGTAGAGGAAATTTCTATAGACCACCTCAAGGACCTCAAAATATGATGCCAAGAGGTAGAATGCCTCAGCCTCATATGGGAGGTCCTCCCCAAATGGGTCGTCCAATGCCACCACGAGGAATGATGCCACCACATGTTCAGCATCCTCCAGCCCATCACCAAATCCAGCAAATCCCACAAGTGCTGCCAATGAATCAGCCAGCAGTAATCCCAAGACCTCCAATTCCAGATCTTACCAAGATAGATCCAACTCAGCATAAGCAAATTTTGGGTGAGGCTTTGTATCATTTAGTAATTACCTTTTCAAACCAAAATATTGCTGGAAAAATCACTGGTATGCTTCTTGAAATGACAAATGATGAAATTTTATCGTTACTTGGAAATACAGCAGAATTGAAGGTCAAGGTTGATGAAGCGATTGCTGTATTGAGAGCAGCTTGGGCAAATAATCCAGAACAGCTGAAGATGCTTATCCCATTAGCTAAGTAGAATTAATTGATTAGTCAAAATTAATGTCTTTTATTAAGAGCTTTAAGTTCTTTTGCATATGGTTTAATAAAAGTTAAAAATTATTTATATTACTAATGCTTTTTAATAACATCGCTAATTTTCCATGCTGGTGAGCCCAATGACTTATCATAAAGCTTTCCAAGAGAAGGTAGACCTTTGTTATCCATTTTTCAGACGCCTGGTTTTTCTGCATAATTTTTATTGAACGATCTGTTTACACTATTATAGTCCCTCGTTGCAGGTTTCTGTGAAACTGATCTATTTCGATTAATCAAGTTTCCATTCATTTTTTCTTTAAATTCAGAACTCAAAATCGGTGACTGAGTTCTTATATCATCTACAGGATTTTGAGGAACTCTCATCGTCTGAGTTGCTTGATCCCTCACTTTCTTTCCAGCAGCATTGTAATAAGGCTGATTCACTGAAAATATGCTGGTTGGTTTCTTATAGATCTGTGAAAACCTTGGTTTAGGTTTCGGTATTTGTGTTTTACAAACATGCTTATCTTTTAACAATTCTCCACAAGTAGCACATTTTTGGAGCTCTTTTTCCTTTTCTTTTTGCAAATTTATAGAGAGATTTGAAGAGTTTCTTTTTTTGGTGGTTACTGGTCTTTTCTTCTCAATTCTCTTTCTAGAAGTAGTAGGCAGTACTTCAGCCATTTCTTCAGGGTCAAGATTGTCTTCAGAAGGTTCTGAGTCGCTTCCAGACGAGTCATTTTCTGGGTTATCCACAAGTAGTTCTTTAGTGCTTAGCAGTTCACTTAGTATATCTTTCTTTTTTATAGTCGCCAAATTTGCAATTTCGCCATCAGGACTTGGCTGAGGATCTAAAGCAAGCGGCAACTCAATTTCTGCATTTATTGCGAGGGATAAGCAAACCTGCTTCCCCATTTCTTGAAGCTGTTTCGCTGTATGATGTGAGCCTATAAATGGTCCAAAATTAGGCCCACAAAAGCTTGCTTCCAGTGTATATACATTTTGAGTTCGGGTTTCTTTAAACATAGAGATCCTTAAGGTAGATTCTTTAGATTTCTGCATCCTAAAAGAGCAGTAGCTATAAGAAAAAAATGGAGATATTTTTGATAATATAAATGGAAATGTACGTGTTGCTTCTGGCCTGTCAGGATAGTTGCAGCCATACATGAAGATGTTTTTTCTTCTGGAATGTCCATGAAAATCACAGACAAGTTCTAAAGGTCTTTCTTTTCCGAAGCTTTTTATCAGTCTTTTTGCATAATAAACTGTAGGTTGTAGTGTTTTTGAAGGGTCTTTCCATCTTCTGTTCAAGTCAACTCCGGCTAAATTGCAGCGGTAGTTTCCATTTATAACTCCGTCTGGATTCATCATGGGGATTAATTTAAATACAAAAGCTTCTCTTAAAAGCCTAGCTTCAGAGACTTGACTTGTCAAAAAATCAATGACACCTTTCATCATTCAAGAGCCCACACTTTCACCTGGGTGTGCTCTTGCAGAAATCACTACACCTTTACGTTTTTTTGTTTGCTCAGGAGTCCCTTGAGCAGTTATAGTTAAATACTCACAGCGGTTACCAGCAATTGTGTAACATAATAGTCGCCTGGCCATAATTTCTTGTATTTGTGTGTTGTTTTCAAGGATTTGGAGATCATGCATTAAATCTGTATATGTATAAGGATATGAGTATGCGAAATAAACTGTATCTTTTGAGTACAAAAAATCATATTTTCATGTTAGTGTGTAAAATGTTTTATTTCCTTTAGGTTTTCGAATTCCATTGGCATGATACATAATATCATACCCTCCTCTAAACCACCCTGTATTGTTTGTTTGGCTTTCATTTTCAGAAAAAATTAAAACTTTCATCCCTTCATTATACAAGCTGTCTTTTTTTGTTAAGTTTAAAATATTGAATTTCACCTTCAGCTCTGCTGTTGTATTTGTAACTCTAAAGTAAAACCACTGAGTATGTCCTCTAGTATTGATATCGTTTTGCAAAATTAAGTTATACTCATTATTGCTCATTTTAACTGCCATCGCCAAATTGCCACTTTCGAATCTGCTTTCAAACACAAGTGTGCTGTCATCAAGGTTTGGTTTATAAAACGGTTGTATCTCGTTATCAAATTTAACAGGGTCAGGTCTGGATGTTTCCTGGCTTTTTATTAATTCGTGCAAGTCTAATAAGTTTGCATTATACGGCAGCCCAGACGTGGAAGAGTCTCGTCGATAAACAATATTGTTGGATCTAAATAGAATTCACCTGGATTCACACATTGTAATCAAGGAAACTTGGGGAATCATAACTGTAGATGATGGATTCACTTCTGGGCCTTGGGAAAAAATTTCTTCAGATCCTGATAGTCGTGGAAGAAGCCTAAATAATTTTTACAACATATCTTGGTGAGATCTTGGCAAATTGTCTGTATAAGTGTTTTTAGGAACAAGTGGGATAGGGGGTGGAATATATTTGTAAAGCTCTTCTGAAGGGTTTTCAGGGCTTGCAGTGTTGGAAATATAGTTATCACAATCTAAAAAGCACCCACTTTCATCGCTATCTACTGTGTTATTCATATTTTCGTTAATTATCTAGCAGATAAACTGGATTATGTTAAAATGAGATGATAAATATTCATTTATATATGAAAGCAGCTAGGTATTTTTCTGCAATTGCTCAACAATTTGCAAGAGAGAAGCCTCTGTTTCCTGAAGCTTTGAGATATGAGCGACCTACAAAATTAGGAGGGATGAAAAATGGGATCAGAATTATTTCTGAGAGCTGGAAAAGCGATTTGGCGACTATTGGAATTATGATTGATGCAGGAAGCAGAAATGAAGGCAAAAAAGCGGGAATTGCAAATTTGGCAGGGAATTTATTGTTATATGGGACAAAAGGAAAAGATGCAAATACATTGAGAAAATCTTTTGAGGATTTAGGAGCAAATATTGAAATTAATGTGAAGAGAGATAACACGTGGATTGAAATTAATGTGATGAATGAACATGTTGAGCAAGTATTTAAACAATTGGGAGAAATGTTGAGTGAAAGTAATTTTACTGAAAATTCTGTATCTCAAGCTAAAAAGCTTGCCTTGGAAGACTGTGAAAATTCTATGTCTATCCCTTCGTATACACTGCATGAAAATATCCACAGAACTTCGTTTAAAGATAATGCTTTTGGAAACTTTGTTAAAGGAAATTCTAAAACAATCAGAGATATTACAAGAAGTGAAATTGTTGATTTTGCTACAAATAATTATGTTGGACAAAATATTATTGTAAGCACTGCTGGTGGGGTTGATCATGACACAATTTCGAATCTAGCAGAAAAATACTTGTGGAGAATAGAAAAAGGCCAAAAATTGGAGGTTGAGTCTCCAAATTATTCACCCAGCTGCATACAATGCAGAACAGAGGATGAGACAACCTATCTAGCAATTGCATATCCTGGACCTTCTATAAGGCAAAATCAATTCATTGCATTTCAGCTTCTAGAGCAGCTTATGAGTAATCCCATAAACTTGCCATATTTAGACTACCCCAAGCAGAGTAACTATCTTCACTCCATGTTTGGACAAATTGGAGGACTAATCTCTCATCATTGTGTCCTTACGAATTACTCTGACTGTGGGTTATTTATCCATTTCTTAGAATGTGAACCTATCTCCGCACCATTTCTTGGGTCAGCAGTCGTCAAAGCAATGCTCCAAGCTACAAAAGAAATTTCTAACGAAGAATTATTAAGAGCGAAAAACACATTTCTAAATAAACTTTTGCTGCTGGAAGGATCTTCTCAAGTAGCCCAGCTTAATGCTAACCAGATAAGACTTTTAGGAGCCAGACGATCAAGAGCTGATGTAGCTTCTAGCGTTGTGCAATATGAAGCTGAAAATTTGGCAAAGGTATATGCACCATGGATTACAAGTTCTTTTCCGGTTGTTGGAATTTATGGAAAAATGATCTCAGAAAACATCGCAGAAATAATTTACAAGGACTGTGGCGGAGGTAAAGAAAAAAATAATTAGTTAAGGTTACACTAAAACTCCAATATGTCTTCATTCATTTCATAGTTTGGACTTAACATAAATTGTAGTCGGTTTTTAATATTGTCACTGCTGCTATCTTCCATTGGTGAGCTTTCTTCTTGCTTCATGTTTTGTCTTTTGAGATACTCTGATATGATATCATCATTTTCGTCATGTTTTGGTAAAGCACTATCAGACTTAAAAGTGCGATTTTCACCACCAAAAAGGCTTGATGAATCTTCTGAAATTTTCTTGGACTCTTTGTCAGATTTTGATTCTTCCTCTTCTTCACTTTCTGAGACTGTTTGGCTGACAATTTCTTGGATATTTTCTGTGAATTGGATACCGCCGTTGACTCTGTTGAGCCAGGGGGCTTCTGGTTTGCTTTTAATAGATTTTACACTAAATTGATCTAATATAAAGTCTTCTGTTTGGAAGTCCATTGCTGGCAAACGAATTCTTGGCAAATTAAAAGTGGGTCTTATAAGAACTGGATTTGTATTTTTCACCTTAATTCTTGCCATTGGGAAGCGAGAGGCATAAGTTGATCCAGAGCTAAACGGAAGAATTTTCACATCTTTTTTCTCTTCCAAATAGGCAGACACAGTTTCGGAGTCAAATTTAAAGCCCTCAACCATAAATTCTCTTGCTTCATCATTCTGCTCAAGCCCAAGATGCAAAATTCCTATTAATAAAAGCAACTTTCCTCTGTCGCTTCCTTCTGTATAAGGGAGAATCTCATGAAGATGCATAAAAGCAGCCTCATAGTATTCTTCTAGAATATAGCATAAAGCAACATTGTATATAAGTTCAGCGTTTTCTTTTTCAACCATTGCCTGCTCAATAGGACTCGCATTGGCCATTTCTGCTATCTCCTTTTTGCTTAATGAATTTTTGAACTCACTTTGAGCTTTTTCGAAATCTCCTAAAAAGAAATTGAAAATCCCCTTATACCAATGAATTTGCTTTGGTTTGGAAATTTCTCCTTCTGCATTTGATTTTAGTGTTTGTGACAACAAATTAATTGATTTTGTCAAAGAACCTTTTAAATCGTCCTTATTGTGGGCATCTTTTATTGCTTGCAATACATTAATATCAAGCATAATTTCATTTTTCATATCAATTTCACATGCTAATGTCAATTCTTCTATTGCTTTTTCAATATTTCTATTAATGATGCTGCATTTCGCACTTTGAATATACGCTGTTGTAGTTGGCTTTATCGAATTCGCGTTAGAAAACGCTTTGATTGCGTCATCAATTGAATTAGTAAGCATCAACAAGTTTCCAGCATGAACATGCACAATTGGATCTTTTGGCTTTGCAACAATCAATTTTTGGAAATCTAGAAAAGCCAATTGGGTATCATCAAGTAAATATGCACATCTTCCTCGATAAAAATAAGCTTCAGCAAGTTTTTCATCAAGTTGAATTGCAATTGAAAAGTCTTCAATAGCTTCTTTTATAAGTTTTAAAGTAACATAACAAAGCCCTCTAGCCACAAAATGCATTGGCATATTTTCTTCTGATTTTTCCATTGCTGATTCCATATCAGTAACTGCATCAATAGGTTTTCCTAGAAAATATAGCACAACACCACGATAAAAATAAAGCTCGCTTTCTGTTTCTCTTGATTCAATTGCTTTTGTTAAAAGAACGCCAGCTTGGTCTGCTAATGCAGTTTTATTGTGAAGACGAGAAAGTTTTAATAAAGTCGCAGCTTGGTATGCAAGTGGTTCAGTGTTTTTTGGGAAATGATCAGCGGCTGATTTAAATAATGATAATGCAGTCTCTAAGTCTGTTTCTGAAACTACAATTGCTTGGGAAACTAACATATTATATTCAGAAGCATTATCCAGTGGCTGTATTCTGCTTGAAGCTATAAAATCTTTTAACGCTTTTTCATGGCTTCCTAAAGAAGCAAGCCCATATCCTCGGTATGCATAACAGTTTCCCAGAAATTCCTGCAAGACTGGATGTCTTTTTTTAATAATTTTAGACAGTGCAGAAACTCCTTCTTTAAATTTTCTTTTCATTAGACTTAAAATGGCATCAGTATAAGCAATCAGCACACTTTGTTCTTTTATATCAATATTATTGCTTATTGATCTCTGAAAAGTATGCATAGCTCCATAATAATCCTTTTGCTTTATTTTTATAGCACCTAAATTATAAATTGCAGCTCCAGTAAATTTTTGTTCATATGTATCATATTTTATAGCTTGCTCAAGACATAAAGCTGCATCTGATAAGTTTTCTTGAGAAAGCAGCACCAAAGCTTTATAATAAAAAGCTTCAGTACAGTCATTTTTGTTAGCCAACAATAAGTCTAAATCTTTCAACGCTTTATCATTTTCATGAAGTTCATAGTGTATTTTAGCTCTCTGCAACAAAGCTTGCATAGATGTATTGGGACATTGAATCGCACTTCCCAACATTTTTAACGCACTTCTGGAATCTTCCATCCCTAAAAGAGCATCAGCCAATCCAAGATACCCATTTCCATCATTTCCATTCAACTCAATAGCTTTATGGAAATCCAATATCGCTTTATCCCATTTTTTCTGCTCATTATAAAGTTTACCTCTTGTGATATACCCTTCCACAAATTTCGGGAATTTTATCAGCCCTCTGCTTATCTGCCTTACAGCAGTAATTAAATCTCCAACAGCTACAAAGCACATTGCTAGAGCACTATACACTTGTCTATCATAATAAGGGTAATCTTTAGTTAGTGTCAACAAGTCTGGAATTGCTTTTTTATGCTCTCCCAGGTATATATAGCAGCTTGCCTTATCAAAAATTGCTTCTACATGATTGGGATCTTCTTTTAACACTTTTTTAAAAAATCCCAAAGCTGCTGTATATTCTCCTAATTTCATCTCTGACTTGCCACGCTCAAATAGTGAATTAATTAGTTCTTTTTTATATAAAATTTCACGTTCTTCTACGTCGCGAGGGCATGGATGTCCTGAAACTAGTTTGCTTGTAGACCTAATGTTTCCATTTCGAGGATTTTTATTTTTTGGAGTGGAACAGCCTAGGGAAATGTTTCGAGATTTTTCAATTGTGAAACTTTGATTACGGTTTGAGCCTAGAGCAGTTGGGGTTTCATGATGAACAGTGAATGATTTATTCACTCGAGAATTTAACCGCCTTTGGCTGTCGATTGAGCGAGGTCTGGTGCTTGATGGCTCTTTTGAAGTTGACTTGTACCGAGTTTTGTTGATGTTTTGGATTACAATTGGGGCTGCTGCAATTGGAGCTTGAGCTCTTAGTGACATTTTTGATTTAATTGGAATTATGAATTGCAAAGATAGAGTAATTTGAAAATAAACTAGAAATTTTTTTTTAATAATTATTTTGAATGCTTGATGCATTATTTACTAATTTTATTAATAATACAAGAAATCATTATTATCGCTATATATCTTAATTAAGCTGAATATTGATTAACTAGATCTCAAAGCAAGTCAATTAATCAGTTTATAAGCCAATTGAACTTCTTCTTTTAATTTTCAATTGCTCCTTTTTTCCTTTGATTGTTTAAGAAGTTTTCATACCTTCTTAATTGTCCCATGAAGCCAAAATTTGGATTTATCCAAGGTCTTTTGGATTTTACATACAAAATTGCTTCTTTCAAGTTCATGTTATGATATCTCATAAGATAAGCAATTATAATTGTGGATGATCTGGAAACCCCAGCAAAGCAATGAACTAAAACAACTCCACCATTGTTAATTGTAGTCTTTATCCAGTCTAGACATTCCTTAAAGTGTGTGGATATATGAGAAGTTGGCTCATCTGTTATGCATATAACTTTATATTCGAATTCCTAAGTAGAATTTACATTAGGAAACTTTGGTGGTAAACACTCACAAAGAGTCAAAATGTGAGTGATTTTAAAAGTTTTCAAAACAGCAAGAGTGTAAGCAGCTCCGACTGATCCCAAGTATAGTCTCTCTACAATCTGGACTGTTCGAAAATTACCTTTTGAGGTTTGGAATCTGCTTTTGTAATCTGAGCGATATAAACTCTTTTGATTCTTTCAAACGAAGGATTTAAAGCAGGAAGATGTGACTTACTATCTTTTGAATCTAATGATTTTGTGTTTTTTAAACGAGTTGCCATTTATCAGTATTTTGTATCTAGAATAATCAAACATGCTCATGTAGAGATTTGGGAATACCTTATGGAGAGTATTTGGAGAAAGTTAAGAAAATAGTTTAAAATACTAGTAAAAACATTTGATAAATTTGTATATTAAAAATTATTTCGATTTCATTTAAATAATTGACTATGCAAAATAACACCAAATTTGTGCATAATTAAATATTTTTTCAATTATTCTTTATAGCAAAAAGTTACAACACCATTTTTTAAAATGTATTTTTTTACCGTTGCTTGATACAATTTCTATTGTATAAGTTGCAAATAATTTTCGTAATCATATTCATACTTTTAGTGCAGTTTTCTTGAGGAAATATTCATAGAAAAGCATTTTCGTGATTATAAAATATTATTTTATCCTAATACTCTTAAATTTCATCGCTTGTAAATCCCTTAAAATCTCTAAAACAATTTAATTATTAGTATCCAATATAGACAATAACGAGTATAACCAGCTGAATAATAAAAAAGAAAATTTCGATAAAGCATTCTTATCATGATGCCCAGATTATTTAACTAACATTCGCAAGAGTTACTACTCAAAGCATTAAAAACTTCAACCCCATTAATCTCCTTAATCTTCCAATAAATTTATTTATAAAGGATAAAGAGCATCACATAATGTCTTCTTCACAAAAAGTCAGAGTAACCTTCGAATTCACCACGACTACTCAGCCTGGTGAAGACGTACTCATAGTTGGAGAAGCTGAAGAGCTCGGCGCTTGGAATCCTGAAAAAGGTGTTATAATGAAAACAGATCCTGAGCGCTACCCAGTCTGGTCCACTCCAGTTCCTGTGCCCATACGATGCAATTCAACAACCTTTTACAAGTACGTCTACTTTAACCAAGCCACTTACAAATGGGAAGAACTCAAAGAAAATCGTAAGCTCGAAGTGGAAGATTTCAATATGGTTGTCAAGGATGAAGCCGGTTCTCACATTTCTAGACAAATCCAGTCACAAATTGATCCTAGTGTCAGCTTTGCAAGGACTCTTGAAAACCCTGTGATTCTTGTAGATGAGGGACAGAAATTCAACCCAGAAAATTCGATAATTATAGTGTCAATGAATTTGCCAATAAGAGTTGAAAGAAATCCGAACTATGAGCCGGAGAATCCGAACTCAGAAAAATGATTTTTTGATAATGCAAAAGGACTGTGACTGCCTGTGCTGTATGAAATTGCGAATCAGGAAAATATCAATTTTGTATGGATTGGATGGCCACATATATGTGTGGAAGATGAAACTGAACAAGAAGAACTAGCGAATGAACTGAGAGCGAAATATAAGTGTGAGCCGTTGTTTATACCTGAAGATACTATGGCTTTGCATACGCAATTTTGCAATGGAATTCTTTACCCACTTTTCAATAATATAATAGATACATCTGAAGCAAATAATCCTCAGTATTCGGAAGAGCTGTGGGAAGCGTATAGGAAGGTAAATTCTATTGCTGCAGATAAAATAATGAAAATATATAAAGATGAGCTTATATGGGTTCATGATTATCAGTTGTTATTGACTCCTAGCTTTGTGTCAAGAAGGACTAGGGATATATTGAATATTGGTATTTTTTTGCATAATCCTTTTCCCAGCTCAGAGGTTTTCAGAGTTTTGCCACATAGAGAAGCAATTCTTCATGCTATGCTTTGCTGCGATTTAATTGGTTTCCATCTTTTTGAATATGCAAGACACTTTTTGGGATCTTGCAAAAGGTTGCTTGGAATTGATCATCAGTTTTCTCCCAAAGGATATTTAATGCTAGATTATTATGGAAGACATATTATGATCAGGATTGGGCATTTAGGAGTAGAACCAAAAATTATTGATAATGTTCTTGCAAGTGAAGAATACAACAATATCATGAAAGATTTGAAAACAAAATATGCTGGGAAAAAAGTACTAGTCGGTGTTGATCCACTTCATAGACTTTCAGGGATAGCATTGAAACTTAACGCATTCAAGCTGTCAATGAAAAATCTTATGCACTATAAAAACAAAATTGTCTTTGTCCAGCTTCTCATTGAAGCAAAAAACAGTTCAGATGCAGAACGAAATGACGTTTTACAAGAAATTGTTAGGCTTAAAGATGAAATAAACAGTGATATTGGCACAAATATCGTTGAGTTTATTGACGGCTCTATTATTACAAGAGAATTAAGATATGCTTATATGTCAATTGCAGCTGGTATCGTAAACAGCTCATACAGAGAAGGACTGTTTTTAATCCCTTTTGAAGTGATTGCGATAAGCAAAGAAAGACCAATTGAAATCATTATTTCTGAGTTTACTGGGGTTAGTAGAGCTTTAAGCAGCTTAAAGCGTGTGAATCCTTTTGATATAGGACAACTTGAAGGAGAAATCCATTATCTTATAACTACACCTACAAGCAGCCATAATGCAATTAAGAGAAAAAGAGATCTTGATTACATCAATGCCAATACAACTCTGAAATGGGCTTTTAACTTTTTATCTGACTTAGTCAGGGCTAAAAAAGATGTAAAGCATTTTCAATATGTGACACATGGACTTGGTGATAAATTGAAGTTAATTGCTTTGAAAAAGAAATTTAGCTTATTGAAAGCTGATTATTTGTTGAAAGCTTATAAAGAGACAAAGAATAGGGCATTTTTCTTTGATAACGAAGGAACGTTGTCTAATCTTTTTAAGCAGACTGAAATTGATAAAAGTGTTGGCCCATCAGAAAAGATTTTGAATTGTTTAGCTGATCTGTGCAAAGATGAAAGAAACAGCGTTTTTGTGGTAACTGGAAGAATGAGAGGAGTGGTTGAGAATTGGTTTGGAAGCATTCAAGGGATAGGAATGGCTGCTGAATATGGAGCAGTATTGAAGTGAAATTATGGAAATACTTGGGAAAGCTCAGTTACTGGAGAGCTGCCTTGGATTGAAACTGCGAAACAAATCATTGGAGCTTATGTAGCCAGAACAGAAGGATCAACAATGGAAGTCAAAGAATGCTCTGTTGTGTTCTCATATAGAGACACAGACCCAGATATTGGTTCTTGGCAAGCCAAAGAGCTTATTTCTCATCTAGAAATCTTATTAAAGCCATTCATGAATGAGTGCGAAGTCTCAGCTGGTCTAGGATATGTAGAAGTAAAGCCTCAAGGAACCACAAAAGGAACAGCCGTTTATAAAGTTCTTCAAGATTTAAAAGAAAGAAGAGGACCACCAGATTTTATTTTGACAATTGGAGATGATGTTGCTGATGAAGAAATGTTCAAAGTTGTAAAAGCACTGAAAAAAGAAGGAAGCAATCTTTTAGCTAGTAAAAGAGAATTGAAATCATTTACCTGCACGGTGGGAAGAAAGCCAAGTACAGCTGATTTTTATGTAAATGATGCTAGTGAGGTTGTTCATATTTTGGAACAACTTAGAGGATGGAGCAATGTATGCAAAAAGAATTATTCTTATGGGGATTTGAGAGCTCTTTCTACAAGACACTCATATCGACTTTCAGGGCAGTTTGATACTAAGTCACCATTGCTTAAGCCAATGGAAAGCTATGCAGAAGAAAGTGATGAAGAAGAACCATTGAGCCCTATGAAGGTTTGGAAAGGATAAACCTAAGATAATAAAATTAGAGTTGATTAATTAAATAATAATTTTTAGGATTGATTATTTAAATTTAAACAGCATTTAACGTTAATTAATATGAATTCACGATCTATTAAAGTCCCCAAAATAGCAATCAATAAACTTCTTCTTCAAGATACTCTTTGTTTTCAAATAAATCCTGAAACGATGAACTATTTTTATCCAACCCTTTTATTTTTTATTCCAAAGCTCACCACAAATAATCATTCACAATATTCTCTCTTCCATATCCTAAATATTTCAATTTTTTCTCATTATCTCAATAACCAAAAAAATTAATTACCCTTCAATCCCCTTAAAACATAAAATCATACATTTTCCAACGGCTATAGTAGAAATATAATGGCAGGAAGAGCAGCTCCCAAAGGCAAAGGATTTAATCCAAAACAATATGAAAGACCAGGTCTCACCGAAGACGAGATTGAAGAAATCAAAGAAGCCTTCGACCTTTTTGACACCGATGGATCTGGAACAATCGACCCTCGTGAACTGAAGTCTGCAATGCAGTCTCTCGGCTTCGAAGCCAAGAACCAGACAATTTACCAAATGATCAGCGACCTCGACAAAGACGGCTCAGGTGCAATTGATTTTGACGAATTCTTAGACATGATGACAGCAAGAATGAGTGACAAAGACACCAGAGAAGACATCAATAAGGTTTTCAGGCTTTTTGATGACGACAAAACAGGCTATATCACTATCAAAAACCTAAGAAGAGTTGCTAGAGAGCTTGGAGAAACAATGACTGACGAAGAACTCTTAGAAATGATTGAAAGAGCTGATTCAGATGGAGATGGACAAGTCACCCCAGAAGACTTCTACAACATCATGACTAAGAAAGCCTTCCCTTAACTTATCGTTAAGTATTTATTTAACTAGATTCATTATTTAATATGGTCAAAGTAAAAACCATAGTCCGCATCCAAGAAGAAGAGGCCAGGGAAACACAAAACGATGTGTATAAGAGGCACAAAAACACAGACTCAACTTTGCATCCATTTCAGCAAGCAAGAGAGTACGTAAGAGCACTGAATGCTGCAAAGCTGGAAAAGATTTTTGCGAAGCCTTTTATAGCTGCGCTTAAAGACCACACAGATTCGGTTTTATCGCTTGCGAGGTCTGATAAGTACTTAAGTCTTGCAGTTTCAGGAAGCGCGAATGGTGAAATCAAGCTGTGGGATCTGACCAATATGACTTGCAAATTATCAATGAATGAAGCCCATGCAGGCTTTGTTAATGGGGTTAGTATGAGGGGAGATTATTTTGCTTCTGCTGGAAGAGATTCTGTGATAAAATTATGGAATTTTGATGGAAAGAACGAAATTTATAATTCGTCAATGCCGCTGAATGCAGTAGACATTTCTTGGGAAGGAGATTTGTTTGCCTCTTGTGGACATGATGGAGTTCAGGTGTGGGATTTCAAAAGATCTGAACCGCTAAATGAATATCAATGGGGATCTGATTCAACTACAAAGATAAAGTACAATCCTACTGAATGCCATTTACTTGGGACTACAGTGACTGATAGAAGCATTATCTTGATAGATACTCGTGCGAATTCCTGCTTGCAGAAATTCACTCTTAAAATGAAATCTAATGACTTTGCATGGAACCCTCAAGAGCCTATGAATTTTACAGTTGCAAATGAAGACACAAATTTATATACTTTTGATATGAGAAAGCTATTAGAACCTATAAAAATTCACAAAGATCACATAAACGCCGTTACTAGTGTTTCTTATAGTCCTACTGGTAGAGAATTTGCATCAGGCTCTTTTGATAAAACTGTAAGGATTTTTGATATAAGAGAAGGCAGAAGTAAAGAAGTTTACCACACAAGAAGAATGCAATGGATCCATGCAGTCGAGTTTACAGGAGATGGAAAATTCGTACTAACTGGTTCTGATGACACAAATGTGAGGGTTTGGAAAGCGAAAGCAGATGAGCAGCTTAAAACCTTGATGCCAAGAGAACAAGAAGCAATAAACTATAGAGAAAGACTTAAAAGAAAATACCAGTATGTCCCAGAAATGAGAAGAATATTGAAGCATAGGCACTTGCCAAGGTATTTATTCAAGACAAGGAAAATTAAACAAATTCAAAAAGAAAGCGAGTTTAGAAAAGAAAGAAATAGAAGAGCACACACAAAGCCGGAAAATATCAAAAACATCAAAGAGAAAAGTACAGTTGTTATTAATGAAGAAGAGTAGCAATAACATAACATTTTTAATAAGAAAAATATGGATAATTTATAATGAATGGGCTTGGGGTATGTGGGATTATTTCTGTCATTATTTATGTAGCGCTTTATAATTGGGTATATTTATTTATCTTTGCCTTCTTTATAGGATCTTATTTTATATTGTCTGCTTTTCTGACTCCTTCAGAAAGCTGAAAATATAACACAAATAGTACGAAACAAAGAATTTCTTCTTGAAGTGATCCTGATGGGCCTGAAATTATTTCACATAGAAAAATAAGAATTTCTAATGCTATTAGACTAATTGAAAAAATCAATCAGAAAACAGGGAAAAAAGTTACTATCACTCATTTAGTCTGCAAGGCTGTCGGGATGACTTTAAAAGAATTCCCAGACTTGAACGGGCACTTATCAATAGGAAATTTTGTCCCTTTTAAAACAGCTGATATTGGGTGTTTGGTTTCTATAGATGACGGAAAAGATTTAGCTTATTTTTGTTATAGGGACGTAGGGGAAAAATCATTGATGAATGTTATAGAAGATTCAGAAACAAAAGTAAAATCACTCAAAATCGGAGAAGAAAGACGGAAACATGAAAATGCCAGCAAGCCTTTCTGACTAATACCATCTTGTGTTGCTGGAATTGTTATAGAAATAATTTCATATATGGTTGCTGCCCTTGGAATACCGCTGACATTTTTAAATACACAGAAATTTCCTGCTGGCGGAGCAGTAATAACAAATTGTGGAATGATGGGGATTGAAATGGGATATGCTCCTTTCCCAAGTATTTTGAGAGTTGGAGTTGTCATTTTACTTTCTGGAATTCGTGATGAGGTAACTATAATTGACGGGAAAGTATGTGTGGAAAAAATGCTCACTTTATTGTATACTTTTGATCACAGATTTTGTGATGGTGCTTATGCTGCTAAAGCTCAAAATAGGATTAAAGAAATTCTTGAAAATCCTGAAGAGCTTATGAATGTTGAATAGTGCAAATCTGATTTTTCTAATTGTTTAAATAATCATAATAATTCAAATAAATCAGATTTAATAAGATAAATAAATTATTAGTTATTACTCGAATTGCACAGAGAACATTTTTATATTCTTTGGGTCATAAAGAGGCATATATTGGTTTTTCAAATAAACAATCCCCCAGATAGAGCATGATAACCATAGCCTTGTAATCGGATTATTCAAATATTTTCTCGTCACAATAGGATGTGGAACTGGCAAAATCCCAACAAGCACTTCATCTTGTATAAGATCAGCCAAGTCTTTATCTTGGCATTTTGGGTTTTTCAACGTATAGCTTTCCAATTGAGGCAGCAATTCCTGAATGCATACCATAGGAACTGCCATTGGCAGCTTCTTTTTCCACGATGTCAATCATTGCTGAGACGGCTTTCAGTCTTCTTCACTCGGTATGTTCTGCGCAGTATTTGTATTTTCAATCTCATCAGACTCCGCACTCACATGGCTTTGCAAAATCGAAGAATTCACCACTTTTTCTTCTACTCTTTCAGAAAGTGGCTCAATAATTCTATTTTCCGGCACCTTTTCTTCTTCAACAGCTGCTTCTTCACTTTTTTTGCTTTCCTCGCTTCTTTTCGCCTCTTCTTTTTCTTCTTCCAGCTTCAATTTATTCAATTTCACAAATAAATCTTTTTTCCTAATAATGTATAAAATTAAATAGGAACTGGCTTGTCACTGATATTGAATTAAATTTGCAATGATTTCAAGAACATAAAAAATTAAATAATGGTTTGTAGGGGAAGCAAGAAGCCATCTTTGTAAGGAAAATGTTTCGAAAAACCTGATAATTGTTTGTGACGATACTACTGATAGAGATTTGAGATATGGAGATATATTTGTGATTATTATAAGCAAGCTTGGATATAGCCCTTCTAAAGCTTGATTTCCTGCTTGGATGATTTTTCCAACGGTGATGATTAAAACGTCTGCATAAGTTCCATTGAAATTTGGAAAACTGACTGGTAAATTTCCTGAATATTTTGCATTTAGAGAGACAGAAAATTTTCGATTTTCGCTTAATTTGATTAAAATATTTGTGATGATGCATAATAAGCCGTAGTGACTAACTGATTCCATTTTTTCTAAAATACAATAAATAATTGGCACAATTAGTTCTTTTGCGTTGCTTTTTATAAGATAGTTATAAAAATTTTCATTGGATTCTATAAGAAGTCAAAGCAAAATCAAAATTTCTTCTGTGCAAGGCACTATTTTTTGTGAAGAAGGAAGATATGTGTTCTGTGCAACAATACCAGTAGTTACTATTTTGTTAATTCCAGCAAGGATTTTTTGAAAATCTTCATCTTTGGAAATATCACGAATTCTCAGGAGCATTTCATTTCTAAATAATGCCCCATGAGTGACTTGTCTGGTTTCAATCAACTGCTTAGCTCTTAATTCATGGGGTTTTAACTTATTAAGCTTCTCTTCATTTGGAGGCACAAATTCAAGCATAAGTATCAAAATATCCAAAGAGCTCTGCAACGCTCTTTCTTTTACAGCAGAAGACCAATAACTCGCATATGGCAAATTTCACATTCCATAAGGATCATAAGAAATCAAAATATTCACAATAGAGTAAAACAACTGTGCACTAAACGGAATCGCTTGTGAGCACATAAGTCATAATCAAGGATTTACTCTTTCACTCATTTTACTCATTTCTTCATACATATTTTCTCCAATGCACGCTAGCAAAAGTCTCAACAGTTCATACCTATTATCCCACATCTGTGTATTTACATCTTCCCCTATATTTGGAGTCAAAAGTCCTCCTTTTCATAACAAAGCAAGCTCAACTTGATTAAAATTATCAATGCTTGTTCTTTGCAAAGAAGCAACCACTGAATAAAGCGGGGTAAACATCAGTCCTATGCAAGCTTTTAATAGCCTAAAAGCTCTTGGGTTTTCTCCCCACCAAAAATCATAAAAACCGGTGCGTTCTTGGTTTTCCAAAGTAAAAGGGACTATTCTTGTCAAAAATCTTACAGCGTTGTTTACAGCGATCATCCTATTGCTATTTAGTTCTTCTACTTGTTGCCAGGCTTCGTCCATAAAAATCAAGCTATACTCAATGATATGGTAAAGATTATTCGGCTTATCTTCTATTAGTTTTCTTACGTCATCAGAAAGGACCATAGCAAAAACATCTTCACTTGTAACTGGCAGCGTAAAAAACATGTCCCAGAACTCAGTTTCTGAATCAGGTATATTTTCGTTCAATAAATGCTGGATTTGGTCACGAAAAATTGTCCGACTGTCTGTATTCCCCATTTTCTTAAAGAAAATTAATTTTAGCATTTTTTATAAACAATGAGATAAGGGTTTTTTGATAGCACGTCTTTTAAGCTTGTTTTAGAGCAGATGGCGTCGTCAAATTCATACCAAAAATTCCCTCTCTTACAGTACGAAACATAATGTCCTGATAAAATTGATCCATAGTGCACAGCGGCTCCTACAAGTTTGTAATCTGCTTTTTCTTCGCAAAATGGACTTAAATCCAAAAACTTGTGGAATTTGCACGGGAAATCTAATTTTTGGGATCCGCCTAAGGATCGGAAGCGTTTCAATTGAAAAATTAAGGCGGTTGGGGCTTTAGAAAACATAAGTTTTTTGGTGGCGTTTACTCTGGAGTTGCAGCCTTCACAGAAAATGCAAACGCTTTCATCTTTTGTGTAACTTTGGATGCTTTTGATAATAGAGGAGTTAAGTTCTAATTGGACATCAATAAAAGGTTCCTTAGTAATTGAAGTATGCCCGCATGAATTGCATTTAAGACTACTACTAGTGATGCCGTTAAAAATATCTTTGGCAAGCACATTTTCAGGAAGCTCTCTTTCTAGTCTGTTTATCGTAAACCTTATAAACTCAGGCAAATCATGCTGCTTGCCTGGAGAAAAGTGTTGGCTGATATACTTCCAAAGTCTTACAGGCCTTACCACTCCTTTATTTAGTCTAAAAATTGACTTGGTCAACTCACTGACTAACTCAGCATATACAAATTTATTTGTGGAAAATTCTATCTGATAAAAATAGTCTCTGAACGGAACAATACTCATTAAGCATTGCATACCTGCATTCATATAGCAAAAAAACCCTGGGTTTTCCAACCCAACTTTTCCTCTTCGCATCGTAGGAGCATTAAAAGCGTGAGGATGCCCAATATGCAAGCTAGAATTTTCACCTGCTGATGATATAGTATCAGTATGAGGAGCTTCAATATTTTCATCCATCAAAGTAACGACCTGGACTTCTTCTTCCGGGTCAATTTTAGATTTCGATGGGCTTGTATATGTTGTCTCTTTGGGATCCACATAAGGGTCATTTGAGAAGTCAAAGGATTTATTTAAATTATCGTGTGCTGTTTTTGATATTTCTTCTGTGAATTTATTATTTGTTGAGAGGACTTGAGATATATTTCTTTTATGACTGGCTATAGAAAGCTCTTCATATCTAGCTGGCATTTCTGATCCATATCGATCTTTTAAGAAAAGCCATTGAGCTTTATTGAGGATCCTATAGTCAAGTTTAAGTTTTAGTCCTTTTTTAATTTTTCCTTCAATATCTAGCAATTTCTTGGTTTTAATTTTCCCTGGCAATTTGTTGCCGTTAATGTATCGTGCTCATTCTTTGATTCAGCCTGACTCAACGAGATAGAGCTCTGTGCTATCTTTGATTTTTTCAAGCTCAAGTAAATGGGTGTATTCTTCTTCTCTACTTAATTGAGTGCTTGTGGGGTCAGCTGGAGGATTTACCATTATCGAACTCTCTTCAAGAACAACTTCTGGAAGGAGACGCATTAAGAAATCGTGATCTCGGTGCTTTTTTATGGGTCTTTCCTCGATGTAGTGTAGCTGAGAGGTAAAAATTGATGAGTTTTTTGGAATAGCCTCAATGATCATTTTTATATTGGAATCAGTGAAGATTTATTTAAAAATAATGTGGTTAAGTTACTGAATTATGAAAATAGTGGGTAAGTTTAAATATTGAAGCTTTAGCTGTTTTTTATAAAAGAAAAGATTTGTTGAATACTGATCATTTTTTAAAATTATTATTTCGATCTGAGAAAACTGTGAAATTTAGTAGAAGCTAGATTTTATTAGATGGCAGTTATTATATAAAAATTAATGTAATTTGTATAAACTTTATATTTAATTTTTTGAAAGCTTCTCAAAAAAACCATATGAATATAATTGCTTTTTAAATGTGTCATAAATTTAATTTAATTATTTATATATTTATATTGAATTTTATATATATGTTATCTATTTTCATTACCTGAAACTTTGAGAATTTATAAAAATTATGGTGATTTTTTTACACAAAATCAAGTTAATTTTCTACTTGAATTATAAATTTTAATTGCATATTTTAATATTTTAAACTTAATTAATAAAACGTATAGAGAATTAAAATTCTTTCTTTTTTAAATTATTTATAATACCAAACTTTTATATTAAGGCATCATGAGACCAAACTGCATTGCACATTTTACATTCAGAAATCTGATCCTTTATATCATATTTATCATATATTTATTATCAATTGCATAATAATTACTATAAATAATACTATAAAAGCAAATTTTTCTTATTGAATATTTATATTTATGTTCTCCAACTTATTCTATTACTTATTTAACTTGGTATTTGTCTTTTATTCTGCTTAAGATTTTAATAAACTTTGGAGAGAATATAAAATTTAATTTTAGAACATGATAGCTGATATTTTTATATAGAGCATTGCTGATTATTATAAAAATATTGAAAAAAATTCCAATCAAAGCTCTGCGCTTTAAAAAATAAAATGAGAAATTATTTATTTTAATTTGTCAGGCCTTAATTGACATATATTTTTTTGAGGCTCGTTTTTTATTTTAATTCAACTAATGAAAAATTGAAACGATTATAATGTTAATCTTAATATTGCTTTGTCTGCAACAATCTGAAGCCTCAGATTTTTGCCAAAAGCAATGCAGTTCAAGCTCGACTCTAGGCACCTGCATAGAGTGCTTAAATAAAAAGCAAGAGAGCTTTATCAATCAGTCTCTCTGTGATATTTGGGATTCCAAAACCTGCAATTCATCTCAAATTGCAGAGCTTACCTTTATTAAAAAACTCAAAATTACCCCAGAGACAGCCTTGCAAAGTACGATTTTTGAGTCTCTCTTAACAAACTCATCAATTACTTTTTCAGATTTGTTATTGCAAGATAAAGAATTATTGGAAGTTCCTGCTTTATTTTGACTCATTGGTAACTATAGCAAAATCGGTTTTGAAGGTTTTCTCTATATACAAAAAAGTCTTGATTTTGATAAAATAGATTTATGCCTAGGCTCAAACAGATTTTTTGATAAATGGGATGCATCTCAAGAATTTTCTGAACAGCTAAAACTGGAAAAAATATGCCTCAAGCAAGATGAAGAAAATATTATAAAAAGCCGCCAGCTTCAAATTACATGTCCTGTTGATGCATCATGCTCATATTGTCAAAGCTCTGATCCTCTCACCTGAATAGGATGCACTAATTGCCCAGCAGGCTTGTATACATATCAAGGATTTTGTTGAGAAAATTGTCCAAACGGAACCTTAGCAGATTCAGGAAGCGGAGTTTGCCAGATTCAAACTCAATTATCCCTCAATATTGAACTCAAGTATTCGTGGCCAGACAATATGGTAGGCTATTATAGTCCATGCACTATTGGCCCATATTGAGTAGAGGGAGCAAACTTCTTTCCAAAGTGTTCATATGTGCATTTAGATAATTATCTTATGCCTTATTTCTATGTGATTTCGGGCTGGATTTTTACCAATCGCATGAAATCATCTTGGGGACAAATTTTATATTGAAATACTGATTTACTTCATTTTAACAATGGTTATTTGGAGTTTAATGATGCTTTTACGACTACTACTGACATTTCTTTATTCCCCTTGGGCGATTGAAATTATTTTTATGTTGCACGATGGACGGATTGGACTAATGTCAATTTATGCTATTCTATAAATGGCAACGCAGAAATAACATTTTCTGTTCCATGAACCAACTATATAAATCGTTCTGAAGTTTTTGGCACATTTTATGTTGGTGCTCCACCTCCTTCTACAAATAAAAATGGATTTTCAGGGTCCATTTACAAAATTCTTGTATACGTTGAGTATCAGTCTCAACATAAAACAGATGACTATCTGACAAGTAATTGTAATACATGATATAGTAACTGCTTAGCCTGTCCTTATGAAGGTGACTGTCTTTCTGTTTCGGATTTGACTTGCGGCAATCCAAGCTGCGATTATTGTGAAGATAATGATAATAATCATTGATATGGATGCACTAGCTGCCCATCTCAGTACTACTTGTATCAAGGGCAATGCTATGGAGTTTGTCCAGGAGGAACTTCAGCAGATTCTACTAATATGATTTGCATAATTACAAACTCCTACGCTATAGAACTCTCACTATCAGGCACTATTAGTTCAACCCCTTACGGGGCAACAATGGAGAACTTTAACAGTCCTCCCGAGAATGTTTATCCATATGCAGTTTTGGATCGAGGATATTATTTCGACACATATGCAAGCATGAAAGTTTTGCTTGTTTTACCAGTGACATTTGTGCTTACTACATGAATAAATTTGATATCAACAAATAGTGGAGGAAAACTGGCAATTCTGAGTGGTGATGATCCAAACCAGATGACTGGGAATAAATTTTTATTCAACATTTATCATGGCTATCCCAGATTAAATGGCAAAGTAAATTACAATACAGCTTTTACCGCAAATGAATGAATTTATATTTGTGTCGCAATATATACTGATGATACGAATGTCTACAATTCAATTTCACTGAATCATAAGCCTATGACAAGTGGTGCGATAGATTTACACAATTATTTTGTTCATCTAAATACTGCGTGAACTTGGTTTCTAGGTAATAATGATATAAACAGTGATGGCAGTGAGTCTCATTTTGATGGATTTAATGGATATCTATACAACTTTTATTTAAGAAATCAATATTCAGCGGATTATATGTTTACAGATTATGAAACTTCAGATTGTAAAGGATCATGCTCAGTCTGTCCAAGTACTCTGATATGTCCGAGCCTTGATTGTGGGTATAACCAATATCTCAGTATTTCAGGAGACTGCGACACTTGTTCTTTGGCTTCATGCAATGAAGGATGTGTAAGAATGACAGATTGCAATAAATGCTTAGATAATTGCGCAAGTTGCAGTGCATTTGCTTCTTGCACTGCATGCAATAGTGGCTATTTATTATCACCGTCAGGAAATTCATGCCTAAAAGAATGCCCAACTGGTTCTTATGACAACGGTTCTTCTCAATGTGTATTTGATTCTAATTCTGGGCATGTCTTTTCGCTAACATTTGATCACCTTCAAGGAACAGTCCCTGATAATGTGCGTGGAATAAGTGTAATTGCCGGTACTACATCTTTATTTTATCCAGACTATGCCAGTGATTCTCCAATTGCTGTTAAAGACCGAGGGTATTATTTTGATGGCAGTGCCCTTATGCAATTTCCATTGGGAGTTTCTGTATCCTATGGTAGTGATTTCTCTCTTTCCACATGAATTTTTTGCCCAAACCCTCAAAGTGGCACTATTATTTCCAAGCAAGTACTAGATCCAGATGTTATAATGAAATTTGAACTTAACGGAAGCAATACTCCTCAGTTATCTTTATTTCTCACTTTAGGAACAGGAACTCAATTATCTTCTCCTATTGTTTCAAATTCTGCAATTGATAGCACTCAATGATTTAATCTAGCTTTCAGTGTATCTTTTACAACACCTAGCTCTACAGTAATATTCTACACAAATGGAGCTGCATCTCCTTCTACAGTAGTTATTGGAGCGTTTATAGATATGGTCTCTGATTACTCAATTACAATTGGCGCTCAAAGAACTATGTCAGGCTTCGTGAATTTCTTTAAAGGATATGTATATAGTCTAAATTCATGAAATGTGGCGAATAATCCATCAGTACTTGACATGTCGACGTGCAGCTGCGGAATTTGCCCATCTGCAAGTGTGGGATGCTTGCCTGGTGTAGGCATTGATCAATTCTGAAATGGAAATGCATGGCAAACCTGTCATGCTAATTGTGCCCTAAGTGGATGTGTTCGATATGACTCGACCTGCAATTTATGTGAATCCCCATCATGTCTTGTATGTGATGATTGAACTGGCTGCCTTTTATGATGCGACCCCACATGCTTGACTTGCAATGGGCCTACATCAGCAGATTGCATTTTATGTGCTGATCCCTCTTTAGTACTCTCCACTGCATCAGGCTCATGTATTTGTCCCGAAACAAACCAATACATAAAAGAAACTGATCCACTAACTTGTGCAGAATGCCACCCAAGTTGCGCTACTTGTGTGGGCCCAAATTATGATGACTGTGTGCTTTGCAGTGATGAAACGTTTACTGTTAATCAGCCTCACGGGTATTGTGAATGCAACTCAACTCAATATCTTATATCTAGAAGTCCAATTGAGTGTGGAGAATGCGATCCTTCATGCTTGACCTGCTCAGAGCCTGGAAAACTATCATGTACATCATGCCCTCCTGGGCTCACTTTAAATGATGATGGCTCCTGTAGCTGCGGATTTGGAATCTTACAGGATTCTGAATGTGCGCAATGTGGTAATCCTACCTGCAAAGCATGTCTCAGCTCTTCAGATAATTGTGTTGCTTGCCATAGCCCCAGAATCCTTGAAGGAAATTCTTGCAATTGCCCATTAGGCATGAAAGAACTCTTTGGTGGATGTATTTCAACCTCATTATCAGTAGATGAGCAATACTCAAGCAGTGTTGTCTATTTATCATTCAATGAAGATCTATCAGAAGCTCTATCAGACCTTGATTTAAATATTACACTTTTAAGTGAATATCAAATTGCTACATTTTTCAAAGTAAGCCAAATATCACTTTCATCATATCAAGTTTCTATTACTTTTAATCCATCATACTCAAGCCTCAACGGGACTTTGAATATCTATATCACAAATCAAAAATATGGAGCTTCTGGATCCGCACTGCAAACAAGGTTTTTCACGCACAAAGTATCAGGCACTAATAATGATGCGCAAATAGCAATGGACTTTGTAGCAGAAATCGTTCCTAGAGTTACACAAACAACAGTTGCTGCATCTGTTGTAGTTTATGGAGCTGTTAGCTATATAATGTTGAGAAAGTCAACTACATTGTGAACGTATGTGAATATGGTTCAGATTATTGCTTTTATTCCACTGCAAAATATAGAAATACCCTCAGATTTGTTTAATATGCTTAAGGGATTTATATCTTATACTTGACTTCCTAACTTTGGAACTCTGGTTTATGGAGATGAAAATGCAGGTAGTGCACCTCTATCGAGATTTTCAAAATATGGTTATAATTCTGGGCTATTTCTTATATCCAATGGAGGTATGATAACTTTTGTTCTGGCTGTTTTATTTTTGTGGCTAATATTATGGGTTGCTAAAGTGCTCATAAGAAATAGAAAAATAAAAACAATTCTCGAAACCAAGGTTTTAGTGAATTTCAAATATAACTGACTTTTAAGACTTATGGTAGAAATTTATATTTTGGTTTTTTGTGGAATTGTGATTGGAATGAATAACATAAATGGCGCCAGACCTGATTATATCATAGATTATATTCTTTCTTGAATTTTCTTCCTTCTTAGTTTGTATCTAAATTTCATCATATTTTGGATAATCTGGAAGAATAAAGAAAAAATAGTATTAAAAGATGAAGAGTTCAAGAAAAAATACACAATTTTAGTTGCTGAATTCCATTGTGAAAAAGGAATAATAAGCATGTGCTACTATCCTTGGTTTCTTCTAAGAAGGACAATATTTATATTAACACTTTACAATTTAGCTGATGTCCCTATACTCCAGTCAATGGTGAATGCAGTTTGTTCTCTAATTACATTAGTTTTTCTTGCAAAATGAAAACCATATAAAGACAAATATGATAATCAGGTGGAGATGGTTACAGAAGCATTTATTGCTTCATTGTTTGTGGATGTTACTCCTTATACTAATGACAATTTATCAGTAGAAGGAAGAGAAGCATGTCAATTGATTGCAATTTTAGGGATGCTCTTCTTTCTTTTATATAGCTATGCTTTGCTAGCCTATAGGATTATATTAAAAATCAAAAATCGTAAGAAAAATAAGGCAAAAGAAGATCCTGTTAAAGAGATTGCTCCTCCTATTAGCAATGACGAAGAGCTGTTGGATGAGCAGTGTGAATTAGCTGAGCTAAGCCACACCTCAAGAGAAGGTCAAGCAAATATTGAGACTTCTAATAGGCTCATTGTTGAAGATCATGACGGTGACCCTTTTTAATTTAGACTTAAAACCTTAATACAAAAATTTCGAAAAATTAATGTAATTCATTTAACTTGATTACGAAATAGTAAAAATCTGATATTTCCGTCTGTGTAAAAAATACTTAACTTTATCATGTATTTATCTGAAAACTCGAATAAATGGCGCGGTTAATAGTTATAAATCAAAGAGAATTAAGAATTTCTTCCAATCAAGGTTCTGTGCAGAAAAGAAATAAACAAAATTTTTTTTTAAAATTATTAGAGCATAAAAATTAGCAATTATACTTAATGTTTGCTTTACAAAATTTAACATTTTAATTCACTTAATGAGTTTAAAGTTGAAACGATTATAATGTTTATCATATTGTTGATTATTCTGAAACTGTTTGCAGCCTCAGAGTTTTGTGACAATCAATGCAATTTAAGCTCTAATTTTAGTGTCTGCATAGAATGCTTAAGTGAAAAGCAAGGGAATGTTATCAACCAGTCTTTTTGTGACCTTTTAAACTCAAACAATTGCAATTCATTTCCATTTGCAGAGATTACATTTAAAAAGAAACTCAAAATTACCTCAGAAATAGATTTGAAATATATAATTTTTGAGTCTCTTTTAACAAACTCATCAATTACATTTTCAGACCTATTATTGCAAAATAAAGAACTATTCGAAATCCCTACAATATTTTGGCTTATTGGAGGCTATAACGAAGCCAGTTTTAATGTTTTTCTCTACATACAAGAAAATCATAATTTAAATCAAACAGATTTTGCATGTTTAAGCTCAAACAATTTTTTTGATAAATGAGAAATGTCTCAAGAATTTCCTGAACAGCTAAAAATGGAAGAAATATGTTCTAAACAAGATAAAAATATTTTTGAAAGTCGTCAGCTTCAAGTCTTATGTCCTGGAGATGCAATATGCTCATATTGCCAAAGCTCTTCTTCTGACACTTGAATCGGATGCACTCAGTGCCCAGCAGGCTTGTATACATACCAAGGATTTTGTTGAGGAAACTGTCCAAATGGAACTTTAGCTGATTCTGCAAATGGATCTTGTGAGATTCAATCTCAAATTTCTCTCGAGATTGACCTCAAGCATTATTTTGAAGAACCTGAAAGAGGTTTTTATTATCCTTGCTCTATTAGTCCATATCTAACAGATGGTGCAAATTACTTTCCCAAGTGCGCATATTTGCATTTTGATAATTATCTCATGCCTTATTTCTATGTACTTTCAGGCTGGATATTTATTAATCATATCAAAACTTCTTGAGGACAAATTTTATATTGAAACTCTGATTTACTTCATTTGAATAATAATTATCTGGAGTTTTATCAAGCTGTTACTGACACAAATTCGTTCCCCTTAGGCACTTGAAATTATTTTTATGTGGCACGGTATACTGATGGGACTAATGTTTATATGTGTTTGTCTATGAACCTCAATACTGAAGTCATTTTTTCAGTACCATGAACAAGCTATATAAATCGAATTGAAATTTTTGATATTTTTTATATTGGCGCTCCACCAGCTTCTACAAATAAAATTGGATTTTCAGGCTACCTTTTTAAAATTATTGTATATGTTGATTACCAGTCTCAGTACACAACAGATGATTATATGACAAGTGGTTGTGATAACACTGATAATAGTTGTTCAACTTGCCCTCAAGACGGCTACTGTTTAATAGATTGATCATGCGGAAATCCAGACTGTGAATTTTGTGAAACCTCATCAAATACTCAATGATACGGATGCTCCAGCTGCCCAGCTGAGTATTACTTATATCAAGGAATTTGCTATGGAACTTGTCCTGGAGGCACTTCACCTGATTCTGCTAATATGGTTTGTAAAGCCTGAAGCTCATATTCTATAGAACTAGCTTTATCTGGCACTATAAGTTCTTCCCCTTATGGATCAACAATGGATAACTTTGACTATGAAAATGGGCCAAAAAATATTTTTCCTTATGCAGTTTTAAATCGAGGGTATTATTTTGATACACATGCAAGCATGAAATTAGTGCTTGTTTTGCCAGTAACATATGTACTCACGGCATGAATAAATTTAATATCAACAAATATGGGAGGATCACTATCAATTCTGAATGGGTGGGATCCAGATATGATGGACTACTATAATCTTTTATTTCTCATTGAAAATGGATATCCCAAACTAAACGGTCTTGTAAATTATGACACAATTTTTAAAGAAAATGAGTGGTTTTATATCTGTGGTGCAATATATACTGATAATGACATAAATGTTTATACCGTAATTTCACTTAACCACAAATCTTTGAATTATATTAGTAATGATTTATTATCGTATACGGTTTATACCAATTCCAACTGAACTTGATATCTGGGCGACAATAATATTGTTGGAGAAAACACTCCTAGTGCTCCTGATGGATTTAATGGATATCTATACAACTTTTATTTAAGAAATGAATATTCAAATAATTATATATTTATTGATTACGAAACATCAGACTGCAAAGGATCATGCTCAGCCTGCCCTAGTACTATGATATGTCCGAGTCTGGATTGCGGATATAACGAATATCTCAGTATTTCAGGAAAATGCGAAAATTGTCTTTTTGCTTCGTGCAACGAAGGATGTGTCAGAGAAACAGACTGCAATAAATGCTTAGATAATTGTGCAAGTTGCAGTGAGTTTGCTTCTTGCACTGCATGCAATAGTGGCTATTTATTATCACCGACAGGAAATTCATGCCTAAAAGAATGCCCAACTGGCTCTTATGACAACGGTTCTTCTCAATGTGTATTTGATTCTAATTCTGGGCATGTCTTTTCACTAACATTTGATCACCTTCAAGGAACTGTCCCTGATAATGTGCGTGGAATAAGTGTAATTGCCGGTACTACATCTTTATTTTATCCAGACTATGCCAGTGATTCTCCAATTGCTGTTAAAGACCGAGGGTACTATTTTGGCGGTAATGCCCTAATGCAATTTCCATTGGGAGTTTCTGTATCCTATGGTAGTGATTTCTCTCTTTCCACATGAATTTTTTGCCCAAATCCTCAAAGTGGGACTATTATTTCCAAACAAGTACTAGATCCAGATATTATAATGAAATTTGAACTTAACGGAAGTAATATTCCTCAGCTAATTTTATTTCTCACTTTAGGAACAGGAACTCTAACAACATCTCCAATTGTTTCAAATACTGCAATTGATGGCACTCAATGGTTTAATTTGGCTTATAGTGTATCTTTTAAGACACCCAGCTCTAAAATAGTATTCTATACAAATGGAATTACTTCTCCTGCTACAGTAATTGTTGGAGCATTTATAGACATTATCACAGATTGCTCAATTACTATTGGAGCACAAAGAACTATGTCAGGCTTTGTGAATTTTTTTAAAGGGTATATATATAGTCTTAACTCGTGAAATGTGGCGAATAATCCATCTGCAATCGACATATCGACGTGCAGTTGCGGGATTTGTCCATCTGCAAGTGTGGGATGTTTGGCTGGTGTAGGTATTGATCATTTCTGAAATGGAAATGCATGGCAGAGTTGTCATGCTAATTGTGCACTTAGTGGATGTGTTCGATATGACTTGACATGCAACTTGTGTGAATCACAATCATGTCTTGTATGTGATGATTGAACTGGCTGTCTTTTATGATGCGACCCTACTTGTTTGACTTGCAATGGGCCTACATCAGCAGATTGCATTTTATGTGCTGATCCCTCTTTAGTACTCTCCACTGCATCAGGCTCATGCACTTGCCCGGAAACCAATCAATATATAAAAGAAAATAATCCATTCACCTGTGCAGAATGCCATCCAAGTTGCGCTACTTGTGTGGGTCCAAATTATGATGACTGTGTTCTTTGTAGTGATGAAACTTTTACTGTTAATCAGTCTCATGGATATTGTGAGTGCAATTCGACTCAGTTTCTTATATCCAGAAGTCCAATTGAGTGTGGAGAATGCGACCCTTCATGCTTGACCTGCTCTAACTCTGGGAAATCATCATGCACATCATGCAATTCTGGATTAATTTTAAATGATGATGGCTCCTGTGGATGCGGATTTGGAATTTTACAGGATTCTGAATGCATACAATGTGACAATCCTACATGTAAAGCATGCCTCAGCTCTTCAGATAATTGTGTTGCTTGCCATAGCCCCAGAGTGCTTGAAGGAAACTCTTGCAATTGCCCATTAGGCATGAAAGAACTCTTTGGTGTATGTGTTTCAAGCTCATTGTCAGTAGATGAGCAATACTCAAGCAGTGTAGTCTATTTATCATTCAATGAAGATTTATCAGAAGCTCTATCAGATCTTGATTTAAATATTACAGTTTTAAGTGAATATCAAATCGCTACATTTTTCAAAATAAAACAAATATCACTTTCATCCTATCAAGTTTCTGTTACTTTTAATCCATCATACTCAAACCTTGATGGGACGTTGAATATCTATATAACAAATCCTAAATATGGGGTTTCTGGATCTGCTCTGCAAACAAGGTTTTTCACACACAATGTGTCAGACGCAGATAGTGATGCACAAACAGCGATGGATTTTGTAGCAGAAATCATTCCTAGAGTTACACAAACGGCAGTTGCTACGTCTGTTATAATTTATGGAGCTATTAGCTATATAATGTTAAGAAAGCAAACTACATTGTGGACTTATGTGAATATGGTTCAGATTATAGCTTTTATTCCGCTGCAAAATATAAAAATACCTTCAGATTTGTTTGATATGCTCAAAGGATTTATTTCTTATAGTTGAATTCCTAACTTCGGAGCTCTAGTTTATGAAGATGAAAATGCTGGAGGCGCGCCTTTATCAAGATTTTCAAAATATGGTTATAACTCAGGGCTCTTTCTTATATCTGCCGGAGGTATGATAACATTGATTTTAGCATTTTTGTTTTTGTGGCTAATATTATGGCTTGCTAACGTGCTCATAAGAAATAAAAAGATAAAAACAATTCTTGAAACCAAAGTTTTAGTAAATTTCAAATATAACTGACTTTTAAGACTTATGGTCGAAGTTTATATTTTAGCTTTTTGTGGAATTGTGATTGGAATGAACAATATAAATGGCACCAGACCTGATTACATTATAGATTTTATTCTTTCATGAAGTTTCTTTCTTCTCAGTCTGTATCTGAATTTCATCATATTTTGGATAATCTGGAAAAATAAAGAAAAAATAGTATTAAAAGATGAAGAGTTCAAGAAAAAATACACAATTTTAGTTGCTGAATTCCATTGTGAAAAAGGAATAATAAGCATGTGCTACTATCCTTGGTTTCTTCTAAGAAGGACAATATTTATATTAACACTTTATAATTTAGCTGATGTTCCTATACTCCAGTCAATGGTGAATGCAGTTTGTTCTCTAATTACATTAGTTTTTCTTGCAAAATGAAAACCATATAAAGACAAATACGATAATCAGGTGGAGATGGTGACAGAAGCATTTATAGCTTCATTATTTGTAGATGTTACTCCTTATACTAATGAAAATTTATCAGTAGAAGGAAGAGAAGCATGTCAATTGATTGCAATTTTTGGGATGCTCTTCTTTCTTTTATATAGCTATATATTACTAGCTTATAGGATTAAACTGAAAATCAAAAATAGAAAGGCAAAAGAAGATTCTATCAATGGGATTATTCCACCTGCTAATAGTGATGAAGATCTTTCTGATCAGCAATATGATTTACCGAACCCAAGCTATTCATTGAAAGAAGATCTTCAAAATATAGAAACTTGTAATAGACTAATTAATGGTGACCAGGAGCATTAAGCTTTTGGTATAAGAATATAATAAATATCTAAAATTTAAGAAAAATAAGGCAAAAGAAGATCCTGTTAAAGAGATTGCTCCTCCTATTAACAATGACGAAGAGCTGTTGGATGAGCAGTGTGAATTAGCTAAGCTAAGCCACACCTCAAGAGAAGGTCAAGCAAATATTGAGACTTCTAATAGGCTCATCGTTGAAGACCATGACGGTGACCCTTTTTAATTTAGACTTAAAACATTATTAATACAAAAATTTCGAAAAATTAATGTAAGTATTTTACTTGATTGAGAAACAGTAAAAATTTGATATTTGCGTCTATGTAAAAATACTTAACTTTATCATGTATTATCTGAAAACTCGAATAAATGTTGCGGTTAATAGTTATAAATCAAAGAGAATTAAGAATTTCTTCCAATAAAGGTTCTGTGCAGAAAAGAAATAAACAAAATTTATACTTTAAAATTATCAGAGCATAAAAATTAGCAATTATACTTAATGTTTGCTTTACAAAATTAAACATTTAATTCACTTAATAAATTTAAAAATTGAAACGATTATAATGTTTATCTTATTGTCGATTATTCTGAAACGGTTTGCAGCCTTAGAGTTTTGTGACAATCAATGCGATTTAAGCTCTAATTTTAGTGTCTGCATAGAATGCTTAAGTGAAAAGCAAGGGAATGTTATCAAACAGTCTTTTTGTGACCTTTTAAACTCAAACAATTGCAATTCATACCCATTTGCAGAGATTACATTTAAAAAGAAACTTAAAATTACCTCAGAAATAAATTTGAAATATATAATTTTTGAGTCTCTCTTAACAAATTCATCAATTACATTTTCAGACCTATTATTGCAAAATAAAAAACTATTCAAAATCCCTACAATATTTTGGCTTATTGGAAGCTCTAACAAACTCAGTTTTAATGGTTTTCTCTACATACAAGAAAATTATAATTTTAATCAAACGGATTTTGCATGTTTAGGCTCAAACAATTTTTTTGATAAATGGGAAATATCTCAAGAATTTCCTGAACAGCTAAAAATGGAAGAAATATGTTCTCAACAAAATAAAAATATTTTTGAAAGTCGTCAGCTTCAAGTTCCATGTCCTGGAGATGCAATATGCTCATATTGCCAAAGCTCTTCTTCTGACACCTGAATCGGATGCACTCAGTGCCCAGTAGGTTTGTATACATATCAAGGATTTTGTTGAGAAAACTGTCCAAATGGAACCTTAGCTGATTCGGTAAGTGGAGCTTGTGAGATTCAATCTCAAATTTCTCTCAATGTTCACCTCGAGCATTATTCTGATTATGGAACAGATTTTGATTATCCTTGCTCTGTTATTTCATATCTAGGAGATGGTTCAAATTACTTTCCCAACTGCGCATATTTGAATTTTGATAATTATCTCATGCCTTATTTCTATGTACTTTCAGGCTGGATGTTTATTAATCATATAAAAACATCCTGGGGACAAATTTTATATTGAAACTCTGATTTACTTCATCTAAATAATAATTATCTGGAGTTTTATCAAGCTGTAACTGACACAAATTCGTTCCCCTTAAGCACTTGAAATTATTTTTATGTGGCACGCTATAATGATGGGACTAATGTTTATATGTGTTTGTCTATGAACTTCAATACTGAAGTCGTTTTTTCAGTACCATGAACGAGTTATATAAATCGAATTGAAATTTTTGATATTTTTTATATTGGTGCTCCTCCAGCTTCTACAAATAAAATTGGATTTTCAGGCTACCTTTATAACATTATTGTATATGTTGATTACCAGTCTCAGTACAAAACAGACGATTATATGACAAGTGGCTGTGATAACACTTATGCTAGTTGTTCAACTTGTCCTCAAGAGGGCCCCTGTTTATGAGATTGATCATGTGGAAATTCAGACTGTGAATTTTGTGAAACCTTATCAAATACTCAATGATATGGATGCTCAAGCTGCCCAGCTGAGTATTACTTATATCAAGGAATTTGCTATGGAACTTGTCCTGGAGGCACTTCACCTGATTCTGTTAATATGGTTTGTATAGCCTGAAGCTCATATTCTATAGAATTAGCTTTATCTGGCACTATAAGTTCAACACCTCACGGATCGACAATGGATAACTTTGACTATGAAAATGGGCCAAAAAATATTTTTCCTTATGCAGTTTTAAATCGAGGGTATTATTTTGATACGCATGCAAGTATGAAAACAGTGCTTGTTTTGCCAGTTACATTTGTACTCACGGCATGAATAAACTTAATATCAACAAATATGGGAGGATCACTATCAATTCTTTGTGGGTGGAATCCAGATATGATGGGCCTTTATATTCTTTTATTCATCATTGAAAAAGGGTATCCCAAATTAAACGGTCTTGTAAATTATGACACAATTTTTAAAGAAAATGAGTGATTTTATATCTGTGGTGCAATATATACTGATAATGACCTATATGTTTATACCGTAGTGTCACTTAATCGCAAACCTTTGAATTATATTAGTGATGATTTATATTCGTATATGGTTTATATCAATTCCAACTGAACTTGATATCTGGGCGATAATAATATTGTTTCGGAAAACACTGGTATTGCTCCTGATGGATTTAATGGATATCTATACAACTTTTATTTAAGAAATGAATATTCAAATAATTATATATTTATTGATTACGAAACTTCAGACTGCAAAGGATCATGCTCAGCCTGCCCTAGTACTATGACATGTCCGAGTCTTGATTGTGGATATAACGAATACCTCAGTATTTCAGGAAAATGTGAAAGTTGTCTTTTTGCTTCGTGCAATGAAGGATGTGTTAGAGAAACAGACTGCAATAAATGCTTAGATAATTGTGCAAGCTGCAGTGCATTTGCTTCTTGCACTGTATGCAATAGTGGCTATTTATTATCACCATCAGGAAATTCATGCCTAAAAGAATGCCCAACTGGCTCTTATGACAACGGTTCTTCTCAATGTGTATTCGATTCTAATTCTGGACATATCTTTTCGCTAACATTTGATCACCTTCAAGGAACTGTCCCTGATAATGTGCGTGGAATAAATGTTATGGCTGGAACTACATCTTTATTTTATCCAGACTATGGCAGTGATTCTCCAATTGCTGTTAAAGACCGAGGGTACTATTTTGGCGGTAATGCCCTAATGCAATTTCCATTGGGAGTTTCTGTATCATATGGTAGTGATTTCTCTCTTTCCACATGAATTTTTTGCCCAAATCCTCAAAGTGGGACTATTATTTCCAAACAAGTACTAGATCCAGATATTATAATGAAATTTGAACTTAACGGAAGCAATATTCCTCAGCTAATTTTATTTCTCACTTTAGGAACAGGAACTCTAACAACATCTCCAATTGTTTCAAATACTGCAATTGATGGCACACAATGGTTTAATTTGGCTTATAGTGTATCTTTTCAGACACCTAGCTCTGAAATAATATTTTATACAAATGGAGCTGCTTCTCCTGCTACGGTAATTGTTGGAGCATTTATAGATATTATCACAGATTGCTCAATTACAATTGGAGCACAAAGAACTATGTCAGGCTTTGTGAATTTTTTTAAAGGGTATATATATAGTCTTAACTCGTGAAATGTGGCGAATAATCCATCTGCAATTGACATATCGACGTGCAGTTGTGGAATTTGTCCATCTGCAAGTGTGGGATGTTTGGCTGGTGTAGGTATTGATCATTTCTGAAATGGAAATGCATGGCAGAGTTGCCATGCTAATTGTGCACTTAGTGGATGTGTTCGATATGACTCGACCTGCAATTTATGTGAATCTCCATCATGCCTTGTATGTGATGACTGAACTGGCTGCCTTTTATGATGCGACCCCACGTGCTTGACTTGCAATGGGCCTACATCAGCAGATTGCATTTTATGTGCTGATCCCTCTTTGGTACTCTCCACCGCATCTGGATCGTGCACTTGCCCAGAGACCAATCAATACATAAAAGAAAATAATCCATTCACCTGTGCAGAATGCCACCCAAATTGCGCTACTTGTGTGGGTCCGAATAATGATGATTGTGTCCTTTGTAGTGATGAAACTTTTACTGTGAATCAGTCTCCCGGATTTTGTGAATGCAATTCGACCCAATATCTTATATCTAGAAGTCCAATTGAGTGTGGAGAATGTGATTCTTCATGTTTGACTTGCTCAAAATCTGGGAAATCATCATGCACATCATGCAATTCTGGATTAATTTTAAATGATGATGGCTCCTGTGGATGCGGATTTGGAATCTTACAGGATTCTGAATGCATACAATGTGACAATCCTACCTGTAAAGCATGCCTCAGCTCTTCAGATAATTGTATTGCTTGCCATAGCCCTAGAATCCTTGAAGGAAACTCTTGCATATGCCCATTAGGCATGAAAGAGCTTTTTGGTGGATGTGTTTCAAGCTCATTGTCAGTAGATGAGCAATACTCAAGCAGTGTTGTCTATTTATCATTCAATGAAGATTTATCAGAAGCTTTATCAGATCTTGATTTAAATATTACTGTTTTAAGTGAATATCAAATCGCTACATTTTTCAAGATAAAACAAATATCACTTTCATCCTATCAAGTTTCTGTTAGTTTTAATCCATCTTACTCGAACCTTGATGGGACGTTGAATATCTATATAACAAATCCAAAATATGGGGTTTCTGGATCTGCTCTGCAAACAAGGTTTTTCACACACAATGTGTCAGACACAGATAGTGATGCACAAACAGCAATGGATTTTGTAGCAGAAATCATTCCTAGAGTTACACAAACGGCAGTTGCTACGTCTGTTATAATTTATGGAGCTATTAGCTATATAATGTTAAGAAAGCAAACTACATTGTGGACTTATGTGAATTCGGTTCAGATTATAGCTTTTATTCCTCTGCAAAATATAAAAATACCTTCAGATTTGTGTGATATGCTCAAAGGATTTATTTCGTATAGTTGAATTCCTAACTTTGGAGCTCTAGTTTATGAAGATGAAAATGCTGGAGGCGCGCCTTTATCAAGATTTTCGAAATATGGTTATAAATCAGGGCTCTTTCTTATTTCTGCTGGAGGCATGATAACATTGATTTTAGCATTTTTGTTTTTGTGGCTAATATTATGGCTTGCTAAAGTGCTCATAAGAAATAAAAAGGTGAAAACAATTCTTGAAACCAAAGTTTTAGTAAATTTCAAATATAACTGACTTTTAAGACTTATGATAGAAGTTTATATTTTAGCTTTTTGTGGAATTGTGATTGGAATTAACAATATAAATGGCACCAGACCTGATTATATCATAGATTTTATTCTTTCATGAAGTTTCTTCCTTCTCAGTCTGTATCTGAATTTCATCATATTTTGGATAATCTGAAAAAATAAAGAAAAAATAGTATTAAAAGATGAAGAGTTCAAGAAAAAATACACAATTTTAGTTGCTGAATTCCATTGTGAAAAAGGAATAATAAGCATGTGTTATTATCCTTGATTTCTTCTAAGAAGGACAATCTTTATATTAGCACTTTGTAATTTAGCAGATGTCCCTATACTTCAGTCAGTGGTGAATGCAGTTTGTTCTCTAATTACATTACTTTTTCTTGCAAAATGAAAACCATACAAAGACAAGTATGATAATCAAGTAGAGATGGTTACAGAAGCATTTATAGCTTCATTGTTTATGGATGTTGCTCCTTATACTGATGACAATTTATCAGTAGAAGGAAGAGAAGCATGTCAATTGATTGCAATTTTAGGGATGCTCTTCTTTCTTTTATACAGCTATATATTACTGGCCTATAGGATTATACTAAAAATCAAAAATAGAAAGACAAAAGAAGATTCTCTCAGTGGGATTATTCCGCCTGCTAACAGTGATGAAGATCTTTCTGATCAGCAATATGATTTATCGAAACCAAGCGATTCATTAAAAGAAGATCTTCAAAAAATAAAAACTTGTAATAGGCTAATTGACGGTGACCAGGAGCATTAAGCTTCTGATAAGCTTATAATAAATATCTAAAATTTAATCCCCTTTATATAAAGTCAATTAAAAAAAATCAATTTCAATTTATAAGTATAATTTTGCCCACCATGGCTTCAAGAAAGCTAGATTTTATTAAACAAAAATATCAACGTCTATTTATATAGTTCAAGCTCATCATGGTGGATGTTTATATTTCTTTGTCAGATAATGATTGCTTATTAAAATTTGACACATTTTAATGGTGTGTGCTAAAGATAATAGAATTAAATTTTAAATATTAATGGATTTCTTATTTTTACAGGAGCTGAGCTAAAAATTTTATTATTTCAAATTATGCTTTTATTTAATAGAAAATTTTGATAATAGTAATACTAAGAAAGTTTGAGTGTTAGTTTATTACGCATGAAAAATAGCCTCACATAAGAAATTTGCTGTTTCTGTTGATTTTCTTTCGATTTGTGATTCTGCAAGCAAAGCTAAACCTGTCAGTTAAAAATTATAAAAAGCATAAAATGATATCTATGGTATAGCTCCTTAGATACTGATTTTTTCCATATAAACTATGCATTTGGAATGTAATCAATTTTTCTTTATTCCTCAAATAAACTTTACAGCAAAAATAAATTGCTATTGAACTCAGAAATTTATTTAATGCTTATCATTTTTTCTTTATTGTTTATAGCAATTAATGTCTAGTTCCATTAAAAAATCAAGTGGAAATATTTATAGCCGACTTTATCAAAGCACTAAGAAAGCACTTTCAAGATCCATGTCCTCTGAGTCTGCAAGCTTCAGAAAATCAGACAGCACGAATTCGATTCCCAAATTAAAAACTGATTTCTATTCCAAAGGGCTAAAATTCAAGCAAGAAACAATGAAAATCATTGAAACCGAGCGTCAAAAGCTTGAAGAAGAGCGTAAAAAAGATGAAACCTTCCATCCAAATATTGAAAAAAGCTCAAAGCATTTTCAAAACAGGCCAAACAATAAAGCTGAAAATCTGCTCATAGAGGCAGGAAAAACGTATCAAGCCCATATAGATGAGCTAAGAGAAGAGCGACAAAATGTTGAAATGGTTGAATGCTCATTTCACCCCACAATTAGTGGATCAAGAACTTCTAGGAGTAGAGAGAAATTTAGAGATGTTTATACTGATCTCTATAATGACGCTGAGCATAGAAAGTCAAGAAATACTTCATTGACGGAACAAAGCGTCAGCCAGTATTCATTCAAGCCAAAAGTAAAAAGCCATAATAGAGCGTCAACTGAGACCAAAGAAGAAATTTTTGAAAGACTTTACAGCTCGAAATCAAGATTTTATGAAGATATGGAAGAAAAGAAAAAGGAAATGGAGACACTAGAAGCCTCAATTGACCAGGTAAGCGGACAAGGACTTTTTCATCCAGCTATAAATAATACAAAAAGCTCAATAACTAGAGGAGGAGATGAGCCAGTATGGGATCATTTATATTCATTGAAGGATAATCAGTTTATAAAGCAACAAGAACAAAATGATAAAACTTTGAAATTTTGGGAAGCAAGTTCTGCAGCAAAAAAACTAAGTGACGCTTCTCAAAAGATTTTTCAGGATTTTCAGCAAAAACAATTAGAAAAATTATTCAAATCTTTGGATTCTGATGATGATGGAAAAATATCATCAGGCTCTATAAAGATAGAGCATCTAGATGTGAAAAGTCTTGTAATTCTTTCTCCTTATTTGAGTTATCTTGAAACAAGCAATGCAGAAAATGATTTAAATCAATTCTTAGAATCTATGGATGAGCTGATGAAATCGATGAATGTAGGTGATAAGTCTCATCTTTTGAAAAGAGAAGTCAAGCCTGTAGTAGAAGAAAAAATTGTTCTTGTTAGTCCAAAATCTGCAAAATTGGCAGAAAAGCGAAGAGGATCATTGCCTGATAATATTTATGATAGATTGGTTTGGACTTCTCAGTTGAATGAGTTGAAAGCAAACGAATTGAGATTGATGAGAGAGCGGGCAGAGTTATCTGGCTGCACATTTAAACCTGCCACAAAAGCAGGAAAAAAGAAGAAAAAGTAGAATTAACGTTTAAAATAGGATTAAATATAGTTTCTTTTATTTGAAACAATTTCATAAAATATATCTTTAGCATCATAAAGATGTTGAATTCTGTGTTAATTTATAAATTGTCTATTTGAATCCAACCTTACTGTTTCATCATTTTCAGCATTTTCGTTGTCGTTTATGCACAGCACAAGATCAGAGTCCTTTATTTCGCCTGAAGGGTTGTCTTCTATTTCTATTTCTGCTTGACCTGAATTTAAAACTGAGGCTTTCTTTTCCAACGTAGGGTTTGTTTCTTTCTTAGAAACAAATTTTATTTCTTTTTTATTTACTGCACTTGCATCTACCTTCCCAAGCATAAATTTAAAAAGAATGGATATGTCCATACCTTTTTCTGTGATAATTAGTGATGGGAATTTTTTTGCTTTAATTGCTCCTCATATTAAAATAGCTGCTCAGCCAGTCAGTTGGAAGCAAAGTCACAGTATAAAACTCACTTCAAGCATATTTGCTAATGCAGTAAAAAGCACAGACCAAGCTACCATAAGCATGCTTATAAACAGCAGTAAACATATTTTATCATAATTATATGTCTTTATCCGAAGGATAATTCATATATAAATCAAAACTAAAATAAAGTAGGTAAATCCATATATATCTGATTGATAATGTCCAAGCGTTTTTTTCATTATTACAAAAAATATTTGAATTAAACTTTTAATGACAAGATATTTTGGCATTGTTTTGATATGCAAAGACTCTTGAATATCTTGATACATTGGGCGATAATAAATAGTCAAAGGCGCATAAATAAAAATTGCTAATATTGATAGCAAAGCAAAAGTTAAATGTTTGCCTTGCCAACAATATTGATAACAATCTTTGTCGAGATAAGTATCAGAAATAGAGTCTCCAGTTGCATGAGTGCATGAAAAAATGTTTAATAAAAATGCAATTATTGGGATTAACAAACAATTGCCTAGAAGAGGCAATAAGGCTTCTGCAAAAAATTTTATATTTGTTATAAATTTTCATTTAAAAATGTTTTTGAATCTTGTGACGGTAAATATATGTAAAAATATGCTAAATGTAGCAGTGCCAAGAATAATAGTCATTGCAATCCAAAAAATTGCTCCTTTGAATGAAATAAAGCGATCTAAATCAATAGAAATTGCTTCACTTATATAAGCAATAGCAGTATTTATTGATGCACTAGATGGACCTAAATATAAATATTGAAAAAAATCAATTACAAGAACCAAATATACCATCATATCAGCGAATTTTATTTTTTTAGGCTTTTCCAATTTAGGAAAATCAACGATTTTTCATTTTTTTCATATGAGAATTGTGATTATTCCTGATATAGTGAATATTGTGAAGCATACCCCAAAAAGCATCCCAATACCACTACTGGAGTTTCTGACAAGTATTTCTTCAAATGGACAGTCAAAAGTTTTATGTCTTAGATCTGCTGGTATTATATACGAGTTTCCTGGCCATGTAACTTGCTGAATAACATTGAATGAGATTGATGATTCTGGGGTATAAACTACAACTGAAGTCTCGTAATAAATTTTGTCAGTTGTGTTATAATAGAAGTTAAAGAGATTAATAGGAGCAGAGTTCCTATTATTGCTATCTGATTCAATAGAAATTAATCCACTGCAGCCTAAAAACTTTTGCTTTCTTAAGTTTCTATTCAGTAATAAAGGGTTTTCTATATCTTCACCTTTGTTAATTGTATAATCAAGTCCATGTGCGGCAAGCATAAATGCGTCAAATGAGAAACATTTGTAGCTGGGATCCTGAGGATAAAAAGCTTGTGCTATTAGAGATTTAATTTTTTTCCCGAAATCGCCAATATACTCATCACTGAAAGCACTTAAAGATCCAAGCATTAATTCTTTTCTTTTCATTATATATTCATCAAGATCATTTGAAATAGACTGAAATCCTCCAGTTTTACTATAAAAAAATGGAACAAAATCTCCCTTCCTAAACCCAGCATCATAAAACCCTTCAATTGCATGTCAAGCATATGGATTTTCCATAAACATAACACAAATTCTCGCTTTAGACAAATAAATATTATGAAATATTTGCTTATATTGAGTATAATTAGTTCTCATATATGTTGCAGGGATCAATCTTTTATCCTCATCATTTAATATAGAAATTCCTAAAATTGTGCATTGCTTAATAAATGTGTTATATACAGTCAAAACTGATGGTTTGCTACTATAAATGACTGCAACATTTTTTCATCCAAAATACGCTAAACTTTTAGCCATAATTACTGCAAAATACTCTGAACTTGTTATGACTCTCATATACTCGTGATATGCAGTTTTATTTGATAATGTAGCGACTCGAGTACCAGCTCCACAATGAGGAATCTCCAATCCTAATTTTCGAAAAATCGTAATATACCCAACTGCCCCCGCACTAAAAGAAGGCGAAAGGAATGCTACTCCAAGCTGATCTTTCAAAGGACTCATGCATTTATAGTAAAAATCAAAATCATATACATTTGCACCACAATCTGTTTGAAATTGAGAAAGATAGAAATTTTTGAGCAGAAAAGTAGAATTGTTTATTACTCATTGAGCATATAAAGAGCCTAAAAGTTTTGAGGGTTTAGAAGATTTGATACACCATTTGGCTCAGTAGAGCCAGATGCAATTGATAGCACAATTTCGGTTTTTGATATTGCTGGAAAAGTAGTTGAGTTTCCTGGAAAGATAAAAGTTCTATTAAAAATGCGAAAAATTGAGTTGTCTATTTCACCTTTCGAGATCTTATTGTTGCCATCAATATTTATTATTGAAAATGTTGGCTTTTTTCTATGTTGAAAAGTATTTTCCTCAAATATCTGTTTCAGTAAAATTGAATCAAATTTTTGTGAGCTTGAAAGTTTTGACTTGAAATCCAGAATCATATCTGTAAAATGCTTAATCGCTAGAATTTCATATTCAAAATATGATTTTGCAGCTTCTAGCCCTTTTTCAACATATAAAATTAAGCCATTCTCATTAGCTGCTCAAATGCTGGAGCTTCCAGCAAGAACTCCTGCATCTTTTTTATATATTTTTTCATCCTTTAAATTTTCAATTAGATTCTGGAAATTTTCGCCTTCTTCCAAAATAAAAAACATTTGAATTCCATCAGGTTTAATAATTTTGCTAATTAAATTATTTATTCTTCCTTCATTTATTGTGTCAGGCAGAATAACTTTTAACGCAACCTGATTCTTCAATCGCTTTTCAATATCAGACACGATTTTTACATTTACTGGGAAATTGTTTGATATTATTGCTAAATTGCTTCAACCAAAAAAATTTATGATTAATTCAGATATTTTCTGGTGTTGATCAACTGAATTATGGAGGAAAAATTGTCAATCTCCATCATAAATTGTATCAAAACTTATTTTGAGGTTAATTATTTGATTATTCTCAGTGTATTCATAAATAATTCTGCTCCAGAATAAATCAAAAGTTGCATCCACAATTATAAAATTGCAATCAATTTCTAAAATATCAGTCAAATTTTGATTTAAGGTCATTCTTATGAATTGGATATCAAAAAATTTTTCACTTTGATTGATTGTGTCTAATAAACTATTTTCACCATCTGTTACAAATCTTGAGTTAGTTTGCTCTGAATAAAGCACATAAATCATCAAATCTCCAAGTGAATGTGTGATGCAAATAAAACCAAGATAGATAATTAAATGCATATTTCACTTTATTTTAATTTAGTAAATAACACATTATTAATTAATCTGATATTTGATTAAGCTTTAATTTTAAAAGAAAACTCAATTTTTATTAAAGCATTTTCTAAAAAAAAAAACTGTGACCTCTTTAAACTCAATTCATTACTTAAAAATTTTTATTGATGAAAGTTGTTATTTCTTAGTTGAAATTATATATTTATAACTATTTTCGAAATATAAATATCGATTTAAAGCTTTATTTGATGAATGTTAAACTCAAGCAATTTTATCCACACCAAATGGCAAATTAATAATAGCTCATTTTGCCTTCATTATTGAATTCCTAGTCAATAATAATCCATTTATGATTATAATGAATTTGTTTGAATTTTAAGAAGGGCCACAGAAATTATAGCTAAAGCTAAAATTCAAATGAAAATGAATCATTCAAGATTATATGTGATTTTATTAATAATTAATGGTTTTCTCATCGATGATAAATAAAAAGTTAAACTTTATCATAAAAATAACAATAATTTTTAACAGATTAATAATATCTATTTACTGATTATATTTTCAGATCATAATATGAGTGAATTATCTGTTAATTTATAAAAGCAACCTGTTTGAGTTCATTCGAGCTGTCTCATCATTTTTTGCTTCTTCAATATCTTCAATCCGCAATATATTGCCTGAGCTCCAAAACATTTGAGAAGCATTATTTTCTAAAATTATTTGTATTTTGCTGTCATCGACTTTTTCATGCGAATTACTTATTTTGCAAGAATCGCTGATTTCTTTCTTAGAAACATATTTTATTTTTTTCGCACGAATTGCATCTGCATTTACCTTTCCCATCATAAATTGAAAAAGAATAGATATGTCCATCCCTTTTTCTATGATAATCATAGATGGGAGTCTCTTAGCCTTGAGAGCTCCCCAGATTAAAATAGCAGCCCAACCAGTCAGTTGGCAACAGAGCCAATATATAAAATTTGCTTCAAGAATATTTGCTAAAGCAGTAAATAACACAGACCAAACGACCATAAGATTTGTTATAAACAACAGTAAAGATATTTTATCATAATTATACGCATTCATGCGACGGACAATCCAAATATATATAGAAAATAAAATCAAATAGACAAATCCATGTATTTCTGGTTGATAAAGCCCAAGAGTTTTTTTGAGGACTATAAAGAAAATTTGAGTCAAACTTTTAATTACAAGGTATTTTGGCATTGTTTTTATATGCAAAGATTCTTGCACTTCTTGATAAATTGGTCGATAATACACGGTTAAAGGCACATAAATAAACGTTGCGAGTATTGATAGTAATGCGAATGTTAAATGCTTTCCTTGCCAGCAATATTGATAGCAATCTTTATCCAGATATGTGTCAGAAACAGAATTTCCGGTCGCATGAGTGCATGAAAAAATGTTTAATAAAAATGAAATTATTGGGATAAATAAAGCATTGCCAAAAAGAGGCATTAATGCTTCTGCAAAAACCCTTATGTTTGTACAAATTTTCACTTTGAATAAATTTTTAAATTTTGTAACTGTAAAGATATTCAAAAAAATACTCAATAACACTGCACAAAGGGTGATAATCATTGTGGCCCAAAAAATTGTTCCTTTGAAAGTAATAAAGCTTGTTAAGTCTATAGAAGTTGCTTCACTCATATACGCAACTGCAGAATTCATTGATGACACAGCTGGACCTAGATATAAATATTGAAAGAACTCAATTACAAGAACCAAATATACCATCATATCAGCAAATTTGATTTTTTTTGGTTTTACTAATTTGGGGTAATCAACAATTTTCCATCTTTTCCAAATTAGCCATGTTATTAAACCTGATATAGAAAAAATCGAAAAACATATAGCAAATAATACTCCGATCCCACCTTGAGAGCTTCTTGTTGTGCGTTTTTCGAACGGGCAATCGAAATTTTTGTCTCTTATATCAGTTGGGGTTATATAAGAGTTTCCTGGCCACGTTACTTGTTGGATGACATTAAAAGGAATTGATGACTCTGGGGTGTAAACTATCACTGAAGTCTCAATATACGTTTTGCTGGTTTCATTATAATAAAAATTAAAAAGATTGAGAGGAGCAGAATTCCTATTATTGCTATTGGATTCAATAGAAATTATTCCACTGCAGCCTACAAATCGTTGTTTTCTTAAATTTTTATTCAATACTCATGGGCTTTCTATATCATCTCCTCTTTTGATTGTATAATCAAGCCCATTCGCTGCAAGCATAAACGCATCAAATGAAAAACATTTATAACTAGGGTCATTCGGGTAAAATGCTTTCGCTATTTCACTTTTAATTTGTTTTCCATAGTCTCCAATATACTCATTGCTGAAAACACTCAGTGATCCAAGCATTAACTCTTTCCTTTTCTTTATATATTCATCAAGATCATTTGATATAGACTGAGATCCACCCGTTTTGCTGTCAAAAATCGGAATGAGATCTCCTTGTCTGAATCCAACGTCATAAAGTCCTTCTATCATATGCCAAGAATTTGGATTATCAGTAAACATAACACAAATTCTAACTTTAGTCTCATAAATATTTTGAAAAATATACTTATATTGTGTGAAGTTTGTCCTTAAATATCCTACAGGAATTGCTCTTTTATCTTCATCGTTTAATATAGAAATTCCAAGTTTATCGCATTGATGAACGAATGTCTTGTACATAGATAATGTTGATGATTTATTGTTATAAATAACTGCAACGTTACTTCATCCGAAATACGCTAAACTTTTGGCCATAATTACTGCAAAATAATCAGCACTGGTTAATACCCTCATGTACTCAGGATATGCTGCTTTATTGGATAGCGTAGCAACTCGAGTTCCTGCGCCACAGTGAGGAATTTCCAGTCCTAATTTTCGAAGAACTGTAATATATCCAATAGCACCTTGGCTGAACGAAGGTGAAAGAAAGGTAACCCCTAGCTGGTTTTTTACTTTGCCTATACATTTATAGTAAAAATCGAAATTGTATATATTTGATCCACAATCTGTTTGAAACTGAGTTATATAGAAATTTTTGAGAAGAGAAGTTGAGTTATTTACGACTCATTGCGCGTATAATGAACCCATAAAGTTTTGAGGGTTTAAAGGATTTGCTATGCCATTTGGCTCAGTTGAACCAGATGTTACTGATACTACAATTTCTGTTTCTGATATTTTTGGAAAAGTTGTTGTATTTCCAGGATAAATAAATGTGTCATTGAAAATTTGAAATGTTGTATTATCCATTTGACCTTTTATAATTTTTTGATTGCTGTCTATATTTATTATTGAAAATATTGGCAATTTTCTATGCTGAGAAGTATTGGATTCAAATAATTGTTTAAGAAGAAGTGAATCGAACTTATCAAACAGTTGAAAGCTTGAGTATTTTGACTTGAATTCCAAAATCATATCAGTAAAGTGCTTTATTGAAAGTATTTCATAGTCAGAATAATTTTTTGCAGCTTCTAAACCTTTTTCTACATGCAAAATCAAGCCATTTTCATTAGCCACCCAAATACTGGAACTCCCAGCAAGAACTCCTGCACCTTTCTTATAAATTTTTTCTTCCTTTAAATTGTCAATTAAATTCTGGAAAATATCTCCTTCTTCCAAAATAAAAAACATTTGAATCCCTTCTGGTTTAATAATTTTGCTTATTAAGTTATTTATTCTTTCTTTATCTATAGTGTCAGGAAGGATTATTTTTTGTGAAACTTGACTTTTTAACCGTTTTTCTATAGTGGAAGCCATTTTCACATTGATAGGAAAATCGTTTGATATAATGGCTAAATTGTTTCATCCAAAAAATTTTATGACTGATTCAGCAATTTCTTGATGCTGATCAGCAGAGTTATGAAGAAAAAATTGCCATTCTCCTTCAAAACTTGAATCAAAACTCATTTTCAGGTTCACTATATTGTTATTCTCAGTATAATCATAGATAATTCTATTTCAGAAAATGTCAAAAGTGGCATCCACGATCATGAAATTCTGTTTAGTATCTAAAATATCAGCCAAATTTTGATGCAAAGCCACTTCTGAAATTTTTACATCAAAAAATTGTTCATTTTGATTAATTGTGTTAAATAAGTTGTTTCTAGCATCTCTTACAAAATTTGAATCTGTTTCTTCTGAATAAAGTATATAAATCATAAAATCTCCTAGAGAATGTGCTAATTGAATAAGACCAAGATAGATAATGAAAATCATTTTTTTTATTTTATATGATTAAAAAGATCAGAATAAATTTAAATTAACATTATATTTGATTATAGTTGACTCTCAAATATCAATTCTATTATACTGAAAAATTTCCTTAAAATCAGTAAAGCTTTGACCCTTTTAAAAAAAAGAATTTTAAAAGCGGATGAAAATAATTATGACAGAAATATATTATTTTATCAGTTGGAGTGCACGTGTGATGATTTACTTTCAGAAAATAAATCTCTACCACAATGAATTTTTCAAATCTGCTATCCGAATTCAAATCAAAAAGTTAATAAAATCAGCCAAATTAATTAATAATAATTCATTTCGCTACTTATTTAAAATCCAAATGAGTAAATTTCTTAATTGACTTGAAATTTGCATAAAGCTGAATGCTTAAAATGCAATAAATATAGCTTTTTGGGATATCGAACTAAAATTTATTGGAATATTTATAAATTGATAATAAAATCTAATTAAGTAGCATAGTGCATAATTAGTTAATTAGAGAAATCACTATAAATATAAATCTCAATAATACGTAATTTCTAATAGAAACTGCGTAATTAAAATATCAATATAGTCACCATATATTTTTAATAATTTTTGAATATTTACTTTGAATTAGTAATGAAATATTTAAAATATGCATTTTAATACCCAATTGACTTTTGTATAAAAACTAATGCTTATATTAATTAAATAGATTTTCTATTTGTAGTCATTCTTGCTGTGTCGTCAGTTTTTGCCCCTTCTTCATTTTCATCAACTCGAAGTGCATTATCAGAGCTCAATCCTTTTTCTTCAGAAATCTCATCTTCATCTTCTATAACTATTTCTATTTTTTCATCATCCACTTTTTCATGCGAATCATTTTGTTGGCATTTATCTGAATCAATAACTTCTTTCTTAGAAACAAATTTGATTTCTTTTTTGTCAATTTGATTTGCATCGATCTTACCAAGCATAAATTTAAATAAAATGGATATTTCAATCCCTTTTTCTGCAATAATCAAGGCTGGGATTTTTTTAGCTTTCAAAACTCCCCATATTATAATAGCAGTTCATCCAGTCAGTTGGCAGCATAGCCACAATATAAAAGTTACTTCAAGTATATTTGCCAAAGAAGTAAACAGCACAGATCAAATTACCATAAGCATTGATATGAACAGCAGCAAGCACATTCTATCATAATTATATGCTTTTATACGAAGAATAATCCATATGTAAACTGAAACCAAAATTAAGTAAACAAATCCATGTATTTCTGGCTGATAAAGCCCAAGAGTTTTTTTAAGGATCACAAAGAGTATTTGAGTTAAGCTTTTAATAACAAGATATTTAGGCATTGTTTTGATATTTAAGGATTCTTGTACTTCTTGATAAACTGGCCTATAATACACAGTTAGCGGAACATAAATAAAAATCGCTATTATAGATAGCATTGCAAATGCTAAATGTTTTCCTTGCCAGCAATATTGATAGCAATCTCTGTCAAGATAAGTATCAGAAATAGAATCCCCGGTTGCATGAGTGCAGGAAAACATGTTTAAAAGAAATGAAATTATTGGGATAAATAAAGCGTTCCCAATCAAAGGCATCAGCATTTCTGCAAAACTTCTTAAATTTAATAAGAATTTCCATTTGATAACGTGTTTAAATCGTGTGACTGTAAAAACATTCATAAATATGCTTAACAAAACGGCACAAAGGGTTATAATCATTGTGATCCAAAAAACAGTTCTTGTGAAAGAAATAAAACCTGTTAAATCTATAGAAGTTGCATCACTCATATAAGCTACTGCAGAATTCATTGATGAGATTGGTGGGCCTAGGTATAAATATTGAAAAAATTCAATAGCAATAACTAAATAAACAATCATATCAGCAAATTTTATTTTTTTGGTTTTTTCCAACTTGGGATAGTCAACAATTTTCCATTTTTTTCATATAAGTCATGTGATAATGGCTGATACAGTAAAAATTGAGAAACATACCCCAAATAACATCCCAATTCCATTTTCAGAATTTCTTACAAGCTTTTTTTCAAATGGACAGTCAAAGTTTTGGTCTCTTATGTCTGTAGGGATTGTGTAGGAGCTTCCAGGTCATATTATTTGTTGCATTATAATAAATGGGGTGGAAGATTCTGGGTTATAAACTATTACTGAAGTCTCATTATACGTATTACTTGTAGTGTTGTAATAAAAATTAAAGAGATTTATAGGAGCAGAATTTCTATTATTACTATTGGATTCAATAGAAATTATTCCACTACATCCTACAAATCTTTGTTTTCTTAAATTTTTATTCAGTATCAATGGGTTTTCAATGTCTTCGCCTCGATTAATCGTATAATCAAGTCCATGGGCTGCTAGCATAAATGCATCAAATGAAAAACATTTATAACTGGGATCATTCGGGTAAAATGCTTGTGCTATTTCACTTTTAATCTGTTTTCCATAGTCTCCAATATACTCATTGCTGAAAACACTCAGTGATCCGAGCATTAGTTCTTTTCTTTTCATTATATACTCATCAAGCTCATTTGAAATAGCCTGAATCCCTCCAGTTTTGCTATAGAAAACAGGAACAAGATCCCCTTTTCTAAACCCAACATCATAAAATCCCTCTATTGCATGTCAAGCATATGGATTTTCTAATAATATAATACAAATCCTTACTTTTGATTTATAAATATTTTGAAAAATATGCTTATATTGTGTGAAATTTGTTCTTAAATATATAGGAGAAATCATTCTTTCACTTTCATCATTCAAAATATTTATACTGAGCTTTTGGCATTGCTCCACAAATCGTTGATAAACAGGAATAATCGATGATTTATTGGCATATATAACAGCGACATTATTTCAGCCGAAATAGGCAATACCTTTGGCTAAAATCACTGCAAAATATTCTGCACTAGTAGTGATCCTCATATATTCTGGATATGCAGTTTTATTTGATAAAGTAACAACTCTGGTTCCAGCCCCACAATGAGGGATTTCTAAGCCTAATTTTCGAAACACTGAAATATAGCCTACTGCTCCAGCACCAAATGAAGGTGAAAGGAACGCGACACCAAGCTGATCTTTTGATTGGCTCATACAGTTATAGTAAAAATTGAAATCATAGGTATTTGATCCACAGTCTGTTTGGAACTGATTTATATAAAAGTTATTGAGTAGAGAGGTTGAATTATTCACTACTCACTGTGCATATAATGAACCCAAAAAATTTTGAGGGTTCAAAAGATTTTTCGGTAAGCCATTTGGCTCAGTTGATCCTGATGCAACTGAGATTACAATCTCAGTTTCTGATATTTTTGGAAATACAGTCGTATTTCCAGGGTAAACAAATGTGCTATTAAAAACTCGAAAAGTTGAGTTTTCAACTTCAGCTTTTAAAATCTTCTCACTGTTGTCAATATTTATTATTGAAAATTTTGGCAATTTTCTATGTTGATATGTGTTAGATTCGAATAATTGCCTAATTAGTCGTGAATCAAGTGTTTCAGTGCTTGAATATTTTGATTTAAAGTCAATAATCATATCAGTAAACTGTTTTATTGCTAAAAATTCATATTCAGAATATGAATTTGCTGCTTCTAATCCCTTTTCAACAAAAATAATTACTCCATCTTCACCACTAGCCCAAATACTTGAGCTCCCAGCAACTATCCCTGCACCTTTTTTATAGATTTTTTCACTTTTAAGTCCTTCCACCAAATATTGAAAATGCTCTCCTTCCACAAGAATTAAAAACATTTGAATTCCTTCTGGCTTTATTATTTTCGCAATAAAATTCTCTATATTTTCTTCAATTATTGAATCAGGAAGTACCACTTTTAATGAAATCTGCTTATTTAACCGTTTTTCAATATTGGAAGCCATTTTAAGATTTGTCTGGACTTCACTGGAAACTATAGCTAAATTGTTCCACCCAAAAAAATTTATGACTAATTCAGCAATTTTTTGATGTTGATCAACAGAATTATGGAGAAAAAATTGCCAATTTCCATTGCGGCTGACGTCAAGGCTTAATATGAGATTCACTATATTGTTATCCTCAGTATATTCATAAATTATTCGATTCCAATAAATGTTAAAAGTTGCGTCAATGATCAGAAAATTTAAATTGATATCTAAAATATTGGATAAATTTTGATTTAAATTCATCTCAATGATTTCTATTTCAAAAAAGTTTTCATTTTGGTTAATTGTGTTAGATAAGCTGTTTTTTGCATCTGTTACAAAATTTGAGTTTGTTTGTTCAGAATAAAGTACATAAATCATAATATCGCCAAGCGAGTGTGTTAAATGAATGAGACTGAGATAAACAAGGAATAGCATTTTGTAATTTATTTATAATATAACAATGAATAGTTGCAAATTAAGATAATATATAATTTCACTGTAATAATTGTTTCTTCGCTCTCAAAATTTCAAAAGAAGCCAAATTGAATTAAAATTAAACAGTTCAGATACTCAAAAAAAAAACTCAAAATTAATAAAAGGATATGGAAAATAGTTGCAAGATAGCTTTATAAGTTTAAGTCATTGAATAATTTTAAGGCTACTTTATATAATCATGAATATTAATATTATATTGGCGCAGGTATTGATGCTTAATAAAGCTGCTCAATTTATAAAATCAATAAAATAATAATTTAAATTATTCATTAATAGCAACATGCGCTCTGGAGTCCAAATGGTATAATTATAAAATATTTTGGCATAAGCTTGATGCGTAATTAATAAATTTTGGATTCAAATAGAACTTTCTTGATATT
>CATKHM010000006.1:86495-162476 GCA_949751825.1 Blepharisma undulans
TAATTTAAATTATTCATTAATAGCAACATGCGCTCTGGAGTCCAAATGGTATAATTATAAAATATTTTGGCATAAGCTTGATGCGTAATTAATAAATTTTGGATTCAAATAGAACTTTCTTGATATTATTTTCGCATTCAAATAAAAATTTAAGTAACTCACAACAGCAGCTAAATAATATTGAAAAATACATTATTTCAAAATTTGCTCAATCATTGCCAAGAAATAGTTAAATCTTACTTACGCACATTTATTGATGCTTATTTCGTAATACTTGAACTTACCATTAATTATTTAAAATTTCTTGAATTGAGCTCAGCGCTTTCAAAATCAAAAGACTTTCATTTCCTCCAGCAACAAGTCCATAGTCTACTTCTGCCAAAACCTCCACTATTTTTGCTTTTTTCGTGTCCGATATTTCTTGTCTGCTCAACAGAAAATCAAATAGCTGAAAAATAATGCTGTCAGGCTGAAAACCTTCCAAAATCAAATCAGCAGACAATTGTTGGATTTCGTCAAAAGTGCCTTGTAAAGATTGATAAATATGGTTTATCACATCTGCAGGAATTACTGCAGCAACATCAAGTACCATTTGATCTGAAATCCAATCCCCATGCAATTTGCTGGTGCTTTGCAAAGTTGTGATGCTTTTTCTTAAGTCTCCTTCTGATACTTTAATAAGAAGAGAAAACGCGTCGTTTGTACAGTTGATTCTTTCTTGCTCACATATATATTTTAACCTATTTATGTGGGCTTCTTCGCTGATTGGCTTAAATCTGAATTTCGCACATCTTGAGGCCAAAGGATCGATTATTTTGCTAATATAGTTGCAAATTAAGCAAAATCTTGTCACTTTGGTATATTTTTCAATAACTCTTCTTAAGGCTGATTGTGCATCTGATGTAAGTGAGTCAGCCTCATCAAGAATTATTATTTTAAAATTGGGGCATTGCGCATTTTGATACTTAGTAACAGCCACTTGTGCGAATTTTTTGATTTTTTCTCTGACAACATTAATTCCTCTATCATCTGATGCATTTAATTCAAGCACTCTTGACTTATACAAGTCAGGCCCAAACATTTGTTTAGCAATTGCTAATATCGCAGAAGTCTTCCCTGTCCCAGGTGGTCCATAAAACAAAAGATGCGGGAGTGATCCAGAGCTAAGAGAAGTCTGCAGTGCATTCACAATTTCTTCTTGATGTGCAAGCTCATCAATCTTCTGTGGCCTATATTTTTCTACCCACGGCAGTGTCTGTGTGACTTCAACCACCGGCTTTTGCGGAGCAAGAGTACTCTGAACGAACATGGCGGGATTATATTTTATTTGGAGGCATATTTTTAGCTAATTTTCCTAGCATTTTTCAAAGAAAACTAATAAAATGCTGCGATTTATGAGAAGAGCAATTTCCAGCTCATCGTTCAGTCTCAACCCAAAGCAACTGTGCTCAGAGCTTGATAAATTCATAGTCGGGCAACAAGAGGCAAAACAGGCTGTAGCAATTGCTCTTCGAACCAGGTGAAGGAGGAAGCAATTGCCAGAAAATATGCGATCTGAAGTGACACCTAAAAATATCTTGATGATAGGGCCAACTGGCTGTGGGAAAACAGAAATCGCTAGGAGGCTTGCTAAGCTCTGTGGGTCACCGTTTATTAAGGTGGAGGCTACGAAGTTTACAGAGGTTGGGTATCATGGAAGAGATGTGGATCAGATTATCAAGGATTTGGTTTCGATAGGAATACATCAAACAAAAGAAAATTTGAGAAATAGGCTTAAAAGCTTTTTGCCTGAAATTGAGAGTATAGTGGAGGAATACTTGCTAAGCCATTTGTTAGGGCCTGATTTTCCTGATAATGAGAGAAAAGAAATAAAACGTGAGCAGCTTAGGTCAGGAAAAATGGACCAGAGGATGATTTATATAGAAATCCCAGATATAGAAAAGATTGTAGAGAGAAACAGTCAAACTGACACATTGTCAATAGAAGATTATCTAGATACCTTAAAAAGATATAAACCAGGGAGAACTCTTCAAGCTTATAAAGAAAAAATCCAAATAGGTGAAGCCAAAAAATCTTTGCCTACCCAAATCACTGAAGGATACATGAAAGAACAAAACATCATAAAAGAAGCTCTCGAAGCAGTCCAAGAACACGGTATCGTATTTATTGATGAAATTGACAAAATCGCTACCTCAGCTGACGCAATAAAAACAGGCACAAATCCAAGTGCAGAAGGCGTACAAAGAGATCTACTCCCCATAATAGAAGGAACCATGATCTCCACAAAGCATGGCGACGTCCAAACTGACCATATTTTATTCATCGCATCAGGAGCATTCAGCGAAACTCGTCCATCTGATCTTCTTGCTGAGCTCCAAGGGCGTCTTCCAGTCCGAGTCACCCTAAAAGCTTTATCAAAAGAAGACCTTAAAAGAATTTTGACAGAACCTGAGAACAATTTGATAAAACAAAACACAGAACTCTTGAAGACTGAAAAAATTGACCTGAAATTCACCCCAGAAGCAGTTGATAGAATAGCTGAGATCGCTGATGAGATAAACAAAACTATAGAAAATACCGGTGCAAGAAGACTTACTACCGTAATGGAAAAGATATTAGAAGATATTTCATTTAATGCGCCTGAGTATGAAAACCAAGAAGTAGTAGTTTCAGCTGAGCTGGTGAATAACAAAGTGAAAGATATGACGAAACAGACTGATCTCAGAAAGTATCTACTATAGAATCTATTATATAATCCTTTGTCCTTTAGAATTTATTTTTAACTAATCTCCTGGCTTTGGGACTAAATCTTCCAGTGGCTCCGCATTTGCCTTTTTGTTGCTGTAGGTTTTAGTTTTAGTCAAAAACCCTCCAAGCCCTTTTCGCTGCTGCAGTAAAACTTGATCTCTGAGTCCAGCGATCTTTTTCAAGTATTTTTTGCCTGTTTCTGAATGCCCATATTTATTTAACTCTTCTCTTACATCTTGTACGTTATCCTTAACCAAATGTTCAAGAAAAGGAACTAGCTCAGGCAAGCTGTTATCTGATACATCTCCTTTGAACTCAGGCAGCAAAATAGCGTTATCAGAATGCTTTTTTACTCTTGCAGGGTCTTTTTCTATAATAATTACTCTTTTTAAGTCTCTGTTTAGGTAGTCTAAATCTTTTATGAACTCTCCTGATCTATAAGCTAAGCATTCTTTGCCTAGTCTTGCTGTAAAAATCATATGTTTTGGGTCTAAGGAATCAGTCAACTGAGAAGTGAAAAAGGTTTCTTCGTCAGAGAAAATGACGACTTCATACATACGCGACATCCTATTCAAGAAATCAGTCAGACCAGGCCGCTTCATGACTTCAAAGCCTTTTCCGAAAACGTACTCAGTAGAAACAAGGGTTCCTCTTAAATCAAGAACCAGTGTTTTTGGCATCATATATCCTGGAGGCAAATTCAAGTCTGGCAGCAATTTATCAAGTGGAGGATCCACAAATATGGAAACAATAGCTTTTACTCTGGTATCAGTCCACTTTACAGCTGATAGGAAGTATTGATTCATTAAGGGCTGATTTTCTGGGTCTTGTTGGTACTTGTAGGTGTAATAAGTGTATCCGTATAAGCAGACACTGCCGTAAAAGAGAACTCTGCCAAGCACTCTGAGTGCAATTCTGAAGGGAGAGTTGGACTTGGGGTTATGCTTTGACTCGATTTTGTCGTTCGCAAACAGCACATCGTCGTCATCGCTGCTGACAAATCTCTTTAATGGGAAAGGAATTATCCTTCTTCGCAAAACTAGCATTTATTAACAAATTATCTGGATATAAGAAAAAGGAAATATTTTGGTAAGAAAATAAAATTAAAATAGAAAATTATAAATTCCTATAAAATAATAAACAGTTTTTATAATTTAACTATCAAAATAATGATAAAGTGATTTATTTTCTTATTCAGAAGAAATTTTAAAAGGCTTCATTTTTGAACTAATGGTTTTTTTCTAAATGGATAAACAATTCATATAAAAATAAACTATGGAAGATCCAGTTAGTCTCTCAGACACCGAAGAATACAGTGCCCAAGAAGAGTCTCCAAAAGCACGACCCGAAAGCCAACAGCTTCTCGTAATGACTGTAGAAATTGGTGATGGCCGTCAAGATGTCATCACTATAATGGAAAATGATGATCCCAACCAGCTTGCTCACGAGTTTGCAATGAAGCACAAACTTGACAAATCCCTTCAACAGTCCTTAGCCCACGTGATTCGACAAAACAAAGAACTCGTCGAGAAGCGTGCAAATTCAACTTCTCCAGATCTCGGCAAAATGTCTGATTTCTTCGGCTCATACTCTAGTTCTTACACCCCAAAAGACAATTTCCTATATGAAACCAATTCCAAAGGTACTCATGCACCCACAATTAACCCTCGTTCAAAGGCTCTTGCAAATAAGCGACAAAGCCAAGGAAGTGTATATGATCGGCTTTATCGACAAGGCGCAAAGCCTTCAAAATCGGTTATGTCTAACAATACGACGACTGCGCTTACGAAATCAAAAACCCAAAGCAATATTAACTATGGAGAATGGCTGTATATAAAAGGACTTAAACAAAAAGAAGCGTTGCTTAAGAACGGAGAAGCAAAAAGACAAGAAAATGAAAGCAAAGAATTGATGAGTTATAGCTTTAAGCCACAAATAAATAAATTTTCAAGCCTACTTTCACCTAGAAATTATGAGAAAACTGAAGATTTGTTGAATAGAAAAGCAGAGGAGTATAAAGAAAGATTGGCGGATTTGAAAGCAAAGGTAGAAGTTGATGAGATGAAAGAATGCACATTTACGCCAGCTATAAAAGAAACATCGTGGAATAGGTCGAGGACGAGTACGAAACCTATTCATGAAGAATTGTTTTCACAAGCTAGCAAAAAAAAAGAAAAACAGATTGAAATGGAAGAAGAAAGCATGAAACAGTATTCATTTAGACCAGAAATTCATGCAGAAAAAAAAGAAGCTGAAAGCACTGATGAGTTTATTGCAAGACTTGTGAATTCAAAGAAAAAAGTTGAAGAAGAATTAGAAGCCATGAGATTACAACAGCAGCCTACTCATGATGAAAGTACTGGACAAAAATTATTCCACCCACAAACATATAGCAAAACTAGCAGAAATGAGCAGCCTATATGGGAACATCTATATTCCTTAAAAGATGAAAAGCAAAAAAAAATTGATGAAGTAGCTGCTGAAACCCAAACGTTTTGGAACGCAACCGCAGCGGCCCAAAAAGCAAGCGCAGCATCCCAAAAGATTTTTAAGGATTTTAGAACTAAACAATACCAAAAACTCTTTGCAACCCTTGATTCTGATAACGACGGAAAAATTTCATCCCAAGAAATCAATATTGATGATTTTGATGGCAAAAATCTTGCTATTTTGACACCGATTTTCAATGATATAGAAAACTCACAAGTTCCAATGGAATTTAACGAATTCGCTGAAAGAATGGAAGAGCTTTGCAATACTTTGACTGTTGAAGAAAGAGCTCATCTGCTTAAGAGAGAAACCATTGCAGAAATCAAGCAGCAAGAAACAAGCCAACAAGAAACTCCTGTTCTTATCAGTGAAAAATCACTTAAATTAGCAGAAAAATCAAGATCAGCACTTCCAGATGACATTTATGAACGTTCAGTTATGACAACTAAACTCAACCAATTGAAACTTGCCAAACAAAAAGAAATGAGAGAAAGCCAAGAACTGCAGAGCTGCACATTTAGACCATCGTTAAAATCAAAATAAATTTAATATAAATTTCATATAAATAAGTTATGAAAATCAAAGTTCATATAAAGGAACAAGTTTACGAAGTCAACTGTGGCTCAGGTATCCAAGACCTCGCTTGGCTTGCCTTAAGCGCTACCTATCTCTTTGGAAAAGAAGCTTACCCTAAAGGCCAATACATCCCTACTTATCTTTGTAACATTGACGGAGCCGCTCATCATCCTCGATGGCGCATCAACATTGCTTTGCATGACGGTGATGAAGTTTTTGTAACTCTCCGCGACCTTACGCAGCCTCCAAATCCTAAATACGTCGAATGATATGATCAAGCCTTTGGGAGTCAAAGAAACATTATGAGCTGCAAGTTTCTTTTCAGGCCAACTAAAACTGATTTTACGATTTCTAATAGGCAGCATTCAATTGTGCTGGTAAAATTCACATATACGATATTCAAAGAGCTTGAAAAAGAATTTAGTGAAGAGGTGCAAGGAAATAGAGAAGTTGAGCTTTATCCAGTTGATTTGGCGAGAAAAGAGTTTAGGGGAGAGCTTAATTTGCCGTTTGGGGAAGTGAAAATCATGAAGGTGTGTGAGGTGTCACCACAGAGAGAAAATGAAAATTCGGAGCCGAGAGAGCTGGGAAATGATGAAAAAATAAATGTGTCGTTTGGACTGTTTCCGGATCCATGGAGCAAGAAAAAGCATAAAGAAGCAATGATACAAGAAGAACAGGAACAGAGAAAAAAAGAAGAAGAAGCTCTAAAAAAAGCTCAAGAACAGTTACAACAAGAAGAAACCCAGCCTAATATCCCAGTCAAAACTTTATATGATGTCTGGCCAGATGCCCCAGCATCTCTTGCAGCTCATTTTCCACTATTATATGACGTTTTTACTCTTTACACTTATTTTCATCTCCCAGACGAAGAGATGATTTCAGCTCACGATTTCTTCCACATTCTGAGGACTTTTGATTTAATAACTGATTCTGATGAAATCGTCCAAACAGTTATAGAATTCGGTGACGACCTGGATAATGCAATGACTGATGTGTTAGCCCCTACTATCAGTCTCCAAATGTTTTTATTGCTTTTAGTTCGATTTTCTGAGTTTAAACATCCTGAAGACACAGGATACATCACTGTTATAGAAACTATTGCTAAAAGTAAAGCAGTTTGGCTGCAAGATTATGTGAAATCAGAGCTACTGAAACCAGAAATTTTTGAACTTTTTATGGAAAATGCTGATTTTCTTGTGACGAAATATATGTCGAAGGCGACACCTTCACAAGGAATCAGAATTGAGCTAAAAGTGCAGGATTTTATTAATTTGATTATGGAGTCTGAACAGCTTGCAGAAGTCATCACAAAAGATAATTTACAACAATTGTGTGAGGATACTTTGTTTTTCTCAAGCGCGAAAGATTCGCAGATGCTGTTTCCTGATTTTCTTGAAACTCTTGTAAGGCTTGCCCAAACTGTTCCGTTTAATGAAGAAGAAATTGAGCAAGCTTTGGCAAATCAACCAGAAACGGTAGTTCTTGCTGAAAAGCTGCATTCAGTAATTAGAATTTTGTGTGGGCCTGGCACAAGAACGCCTTCTATAAGCAGTAGAGGTAACAGCAGAGGAAAACAACAGCAAAATGCCGCTGAAAAACTCTAAGTAATTTAACCTATAAAATAAAACCAATGAGAAAACTGACTAATAAAAAAAGTCTCCATTTCTTTTTCCATTCAAACCAATTCATAAATTCAATTGGTAAAGATGCATGACGAACGTGGAGACAGTTTAATCAACTCCTTCGATTTCTCCGCAATCGAAGAGATGGACCCCAGCCTCAGTGAAGGCCACCATGTAGCATATGACCGCGAAGTCCCATTTGAGCTCAGAATTCAAGAGTCAGGCAGCGGCCCTCAAGAAGTCGGCACTCTCGAAGCAATAAAAGTCAAGCTCCTCGTCCTAGGCGACAACAACAACCCTCAGCATGTAAAAGTCGAGCTTACAAGTGAGAACGACCTTTTCTTCCACTATATTCACGCTTTGGATGAAGCCAGCTTCCAACAACTGCAGCAATCGCAAAAATTGATGATCGACTTCTCGGAGCTCCCAACCATTATGATAAGGATGTTGAATTCTTGCATTAAGGAGCCTCATAACTTTTTGGCAGTCTTCATTATGCATAGAGATGGCCGCGCTCGTCTTGACTTCATCCAGAACATGGAGTACAAGTTTATAGAGTTGCTTTCCTTGGATTTCTTAGCAAGTACTGAAGAAATGGTCCGCCAGCAAATAACTTATCGCTATAACGCAGTTAAAAGCAAGCTCGCTATTGTCCAAGCTCGCCTGCAAGATGTAAATGCAGCAATTAAAGTGAAAAACCCATCGTTATTGTTGCAGCTGCAGAGACAGCCAAAGAAGACCCTTCAAAATCAAGGTTAAATAAATAAAGTTACTTTGATGAATAGAAAATAATAATAAAATGGAGGATGAGAAGATAAGGAGGACTTTTGGTAGTGAAATGTATGAGGATTTTGATATGGATGAAGAAGATAGCGAGGAAAAAGAAGAAGAAGAAAATGGTATGTTTTCGATTGATCATCTTGTGACCATTGTGAAAAATATGTTGTATCCAACACTTTTTCTTTATGCATCGACTTCTTTAGGACCGAAACTGGGATCGTGGGCTGCGAAAAGATTGGGATATATTGTGGATAGCAAGTTGGTCTAAATCACTAATATTTTCACTAATTAGCGCATCCTCTTTGTGTTTTAATTTAGCAAAATTTATTTTAAAAATCGCTCATAAATATAATAAGACATTGCTATAAATTTTTAATAGCTTAAGCAAAATGCTTCTAAACTATTAATAAAATTCTAAACTCGTTATTAAACTTCATATAATTGCTTAAGGATTATTATCTCCAAATAGAACTTGCGCAATATCGATTATAATTAAATTTACATTTTCCATTGTTTTATTAATATTGGGAGTAAAAATTTTTTAATTTTTTCAATCTTCATAAGATTCATAGGCAAATTTTGCCATTTCAATATGAGCAAACAGTATTTCGTCTTACTAAAATCGAATTTATTATTGAAATGTAAACTTAGAATATTCTTCTAAAGCTTCAGAGTATTCTTATTTTCTTTATAAGTATTTGACAGCAAATTATTTCTTCAGCATTTCCCAAAATTTTACCTAATGCGCTTGTCCATCATTATCATTCCTTTAATTAAGGCAATAATTTTCTCCGAATTTAATTTTGTATATCTTCTCTAATATTATTAATAAAATTTATATTTTGTCAATTGTATCATTGAGTTTGATAATTAATCAAGCTATATATTTCAAAAATATAATTGTATTTTATAGAAAAAGTCATACTCGAATAAGGTTAATTTAAATTTGAAAACTGGATACTCGAAGAAATGCACCTCACAATTTCATGCATATTTAATAGAATAATATAGGTTTTATCTAAAAAAAAGTTCGATAATGGGCTGAAGTCATCTCGCTATCAGATAATTCTGGGAAAAAAAGCATTCATACTATAATTACTCAGTTTTCAAATTATAAATTAAAAATAAATGGAATCTGAATATGATTATGATTATCAATTCAAGTTTATCTTATTAGGAAACTTTACTGTTGGCAAAACATGCATTTGGAACAGATTCACTGACAATAATTTCAACAATACGATTAGGATTGGCTACAGATTGTTTAAAATTAACGTAAATAACTTGAAAATAAGTATTCAACTTTGAGATACAGCAGGCCAAGAAAGATTCAGAACTATTAATTCTTCATATTATAGAGGTGCCATTGGATTTATTCTTGTCTTTGATGTTACTGACGCAAAATCATTTTATTCTCTTTTAATCTGGATAAAGGAACTGAATAGGTATGCTACTGAAAGAAAAACAGCCATTATTGTAGGTAATAAATCTGATTTGGCAGCAAACAGGCAAATATCATATGATAAAGCCAAAAAATTTGCTGAAGAAAATGGAATGAGCTATATTGAAGTTTCAGCAGCAACAGGCCATAATATTTACGCACTCTTTCAATCACTTGCCACAGAGATAGCTTCTCAGACAGTTTACTTGCATGCAGATAAGTAATTAAATTTTTGATTGTATTGTTTTAGTTTCATATTATTTTTATTAGAAGAAATTTTTAGTCATCTAATTTGACTTTTTTATAATTACTTTCAAGCTCAAAGATTTTCAAAAATAGATCAAATTTGATGCAAGGTTATTACTGGATTTATAGATCGATAAGCAGACAAAAATAATCCGCAAATTTAATATTTATAATTATTCAAAAAAGCTGATTCTTAATATACTAATCTTAATTTCCTAGAAGATGGCGAAGATAATTAGTTATTTATATGCATATGATGTTTGGAAGAAAGCAGCAGTCAAAAACAGTTCCTGACGACTATCCTGATGACTCCCTTCCAGTCCTTTCCCCAACCTTCGCCCAAGAAGTTCTCGATTTAGAAGGCGAACTCGATTTTTGTGTGAGTTTTCCAATGATTCAAAGACTTTTAGCCCTATATTCTCAAGCTATCGAACAACTAGAATCTATTAAAGATCCCAGATATTTGCATTACCAAGACCGCATGCAGAAATTTCTTGCGCGAGAAGAAGTCTTAAAGGTAATCAAAGATTCTCAAAATCCACAAAAACCATTACGAAGTTGCCTTACCCCTACACCTGAATCCGTTCGTGACACTTATAGGAAACGTGCTGAAGAAAAACAAAAAATCAAAGCAAAATTACTTAACTCTCCTCCGAATAAGGATATAACGATAGAAAGAAATGCTGAAAAAGCTATTTTATCTCACACAAATGAAAGTAGCTCAGCAAGCAAAAGAATACAAGAGAATTTACAGTCGCAGGCTGAAAATTTGAATTCGAGACTAAGAGATAGAGTAAACCAGAGATCAGCTTCGATGAATAGACGAAGTTTTAGGTCAAGTACTTTTTCTGCAGGGTCTTTAGGGGTAAAGAAGTTTCTTGAAGAAAGTGATAGAAGTGGTGGAGCTCCCAAAAAGTCTCATATAGAGCTGTTTGAAGAAGAGGTAGAAAAAGTCATGGAAAAATATATAGAAGAAAAAATTAATGTAAAAAGAAAACTGACTGAAAGCTATCAAGAACAAATCAAAGAAATCCAAGGTATGGGAGAATCTTTACTGATTGGCTCACTTATAAAGACAATGAATGAAACATTAGGAGAAGAAATAGAAAACGCTGTACAAGAGATAGAAAAGAGGAGAAAACAAGAAATATCTGCTATAAGGCAACGATATTTGTCGAATTCGTAATGTAATTAATGCTAATTATGACCTTTTATAGATGATAGTGCATTTTTCATTATCAAAGAATAGTTATCAGGTATATCATCGGGGTTGTGATTTGGGAAGATTATGCCTGGGATATCTGCTTTTGTGAGGGGACTTAATCGAGCTCGTTCTTGGGCTTTGCAAAGCTCCGTGAAATTAATTATAGGAGTGGAGGTCCCAATGAAGGGAAAAAATGCTGTTATGAACATAACACTCTGAAATTCATCAGATAATAAAATATCAAGCCCTTCATTATATTCTTTTGACTGAGAAAATCGCTCAAGCAGCGTCATCGCAGCTGTTTTTTCATTTTTCACATTTTCCAACGCTGCTCTACAGCTTTCAATTGCTTCCTTCATATCAATTCCTTTCATAACCCTAAACAGCTCAATCGACAAATGTATAAGGCAATACAAATTTGACAACCCCGTGCTATTTATTTTGCTTCTTCTTCCTTTTATTATTGCATTAAATTGTGTTGTAAGTATCTCCAAATACTGCTCAGCTTCTTTAAATCTCTCAATTCTGCATAACACCAAAAACGCCACAGACGCATGAGCCAGCATAATATCCCCCGTATTTACCCCATTCCCCCTTCTTCTCATATCTTTAATTTCAAGTATAAGACTTTCCGCATCATAAAGAAATTTTAAACTACTTGTATGATCGTCAATCCGATGCAAAAAATACCCAAGATTACAATACACAAGAACTCTGCCGTGTCAAATTCTATCTGACGAATTTCCTTCAAAAAACATGCAGACATCAGTTTCGGCTGCTTTTAAAAGAATATAAAGAGCTGCATGCAATAAATCAAATTGCAAAAAAATGATAGATACAGAGTTGCACATTGTTAACATTTGACGAAAAGTTTTTGATATTTCGTTGCTGCGGTATCCTAGAAGATGAGCAATTCGCTTGGTTTTGGCGTCTAAGGATTCAATTCTTTGTAAAACTTGAGGGATACTGAGGATTTGCTTTTTGGATTTTCCTTTGAGAATTCTCATTTTTAATTGATTTTAATATAAGCATTAATTTATATCGTCCCCTGGCAGTACTAATGACAAAACAACTGTTATATCATCTTTCTTTCCGCCGTTCCACTCCTGACCCATTTTTCTCTTAACTTCATCCCCAAAAGGAGTGTTCGACCCTCCAATTGACTTCATTTTTGCCAAATTCGCGATATTATTTGCTACTTCTTCTGGGTTAATTTCTCCTGTATGATAGCATCTTTCAACTTCACTCAAAATTTCTTCACTGTACAAATTATCTCACACTCCATCAGAGCCCATAATAACTATATCTCCGATTTCTACACTGATCATATAATCATCTGCATCATTAATATGATCACTTATTTCATTTTTTGCTTTTTTCTGGTTTTGTTCCCATTTCATCTGTTTTGCTGAAAATTTTCGTGAAAGCTGAAACGGGGTATTAAACGAATGCTGCTTCGCAGAAGTTTGAAACAAAATTTTCCCCTTATTATTATTGAACCGAATTATCATCAATCCACTATCCCCAAGATTCGAAATATGCAGTTTTCTACCAAAAATCGACGCTAAAAGATAAGTAGTGCTTCCTCCACTCATAACTTGTGAATATGCTTTACTGACTATTTCTTTGCACAGTTTTCTGGCATTAAAAGCTTTTTCTGATATATTCAAATCATTTAAATCAATATTTTGAGCATATTCTTTACAGTAACTCATCAGTTCACTCGCAAAATCTGCACTAGAAATGCCAAAATCACATAGGCAGCCTCCTACTCCATCAGCGACTCCAATTACGGAAGGGGTTATAAAATAAGCGTCTTCATTAAAGTCAGGATGTTTCCCAATGCTGCATCCTCCGCTTTTGAACCGAAATGCAGAGCATTTCGGCATGCTGTTTTTAATCGGCCTGTAGATTTCAGTGTGGTGTGTGTTGAGTCTCGGGATATAATTCACCAAAATTCCTGATTTGTTAAGCCTTTTAGGGAAATCGTCAATAAGGAATTTTAAATCTTTTTTGACGAGAAGAAATTCGACCTCTGGTGCAAGTCATAGCTCAATGAAAAAGTCTTTTTGTGAGAGTGAATAAGTCATCGGGATGCGATCTTCCCATAGCATCTTTGAAAAAGTCCCTATAATATAGACTGGTTCCAGGGACCATCCACGGCGAGCTGTTATTCGGTGAAGGAACTTTCCTTGGACTTTTTGGAGTTTTGAGTAAAATAGTCTTAGACTTCTTTGAATTTTGCAAATAGAAAATCTGATATGGTCTTTCACCTCATCTAGAGAATCCATTTTAGCTGGGTAAGGAAAATAAATATCTTTAGTAGTATTTGTATTATTTTCTTTGCGGAAAGTAGAGAAAATGAATATGAGATTAGCAATTAGTACCACAGAATAGGCTATAAGCTTAAACGGTTTCTTTTGATTTGCTTTCATTTTTGAGATAATTGTGTTTTCTTTTTTTTCTTGCAAATATATAATTAAATAATTTCACCAAGAAAACTTCTAAAAATTATATTGGCAATGTTCAGTTTTTTCTGAAAATTCATAATAAATTAAATAATAATACTTTTTGTCAAAATGATCATGATATAATTATACAATTATGATAATATAGATTATTACAATCAGCATATACAAAAAATCAACTCAAAGATCTATTGTGTCGTATCGCTGTTTTCATCAACCAAAACTAGCACGAACATCTTGCTTTTAAATCTTCCCTTAAAGCAAAGTCATGTTTTTTAAATTTTTATTCAAAATAATGTCAAAACCTCTTTCAAATGTAGGCACTCTTCTAACTCCAACTGGCGAGCTAATTCTAAAAGAATCCTCCATTACTACTTTAAATAAAGAGCTTTTTGAAGGCAGCTGAGACAGAATCCTTCATCTTGATTTGCGTGGCAATGAAATCACCAATCTCCACAAATCCCCGATTTTTCATCTCACACATTTACGATCCCTCGATTTAAGAGGAAACAAACTTGACATTCTCACTGAAGAAATCTCTGCATTTCAATATCTCAAGACTTTAAAACTAGATTCTAACCATCTAAGTACTTTACCAATTGAGCTTTTTTCGCTCACATCTCTTACCTCGCTTTCCTTCAGCAGCAATTCACTGTTTTTCCTTCCAAAAGAAATCATAAATTTGAGAAAACTAGAGTCTCTTGTATTTTCTGATAACCAAATCAAGGCGCTTCCTACAGAAATCGGCCAATTGAAGCATCTTCAAGTTTTGTATCTTCATGGAAATGATTATTCAGCCCTTCCTGTATCTATTGCAAAGCTAGAACAGCTTACAGAGCTTAGTCTTGAGTGGTTTCGATATACTTTTCCGCCGCTTCCAAGGATTCTTAAAGGGCATATAGGTGAGGCAATGATAGGAAGTTTGCGATGTTTATTTCAAAAATTATCAAAAAAAAAGCATCAAGAATGTGATTTAGCTCACTTTTTGAAACATTTTAGCCAGGATGAATTTGATATTAATAGAGTAGATGCTAGGAATAGAACTTTGCTGCATATTGCGGCAAGTAATGGAGATTGTGGGGTTATTCAAGGATTAATTGATGCGGGGGTGGATATAAATACTATAGATAGTGAAGGGTTTTCGCCACTTGTGTTGGCTTTGAAGTCTGACAAAATTGGGGTTTCTAAGCTACTTTTGGAATCTGGAATTAATGTAAATGAAGGAGGAGGGAATATAGGATCACCCATGCATTTAGCTGTGTATAAAGCTGAAGCTTGACTTGTGAGAGCCTTATTAAAAGCAGGCGCTGATGTAAATTCAAGAGATTGTGATGGAAATACCCCATTACACATTCTAATGGGAGTTTTTGGAAAACATAAAAGAAAATGCACACTAATCGCTGATATGCTACTTGAGTCAGGTATTGAAGTAAACGCAATGAATTATGAAAATTGAACAGCTTTACATATGGCTGCAAGAAGAGGGCATTCTTCAGCTATTTATTGAGCAATACATCAAAATTCCAAGCTGAGAAAAGAAAACAAAGAAATTTTTGACATAAATATAGTTGGTGGATCACAAGAATGAACTCCTTTACATTTAGCGTCACATTCAGGCCATTTTAAAGCTGTTCAAGCTTTGATAGAAGGAGGCTGCGAAGTTTACGTGAAAAATAAAGAAGGAAAAACCCCAAAAGAAACTTCTAAAGGTGATTTAGCTGTTTATAAATATATTGCACAGGCAGAAAAAGAACAGCTAAAAAGGCAAGTAATGAAAAATTCAAAAAATTCAATATCTGCAGAAGTCACAGAAAACGAAGAAAAAGGTGATTATGAAATTGCAGCTGATTGCACTTTTCCGTTGTGAAGAAGATATGAATGCTTATATAAGCTTTATGAAGAAGGATATAACAAAGAATTAGAGAGTTTGATAGGAGAACTAGAAGATGGCATACTAAAGGTAGATGCTATTCATTTGTATGGGCTGACAAAAAATAGGAAATCGACAAAACTTTTTAGGGAGATTATTAAAAATAAACAAAATATGGAACTGGTAAGAAATGAAGCTGGATATGAAAGAGAAGAGATGAGGGGAATTGAGAGTAAAGTAAGCCATATGCAATCTTTAATTGGGCCGAAGCTGCTTAAAACAAATCCGCTGCAAATGTCACTGCCTGTGAATTTGTCGATTCTTATGGAAGAAGAAACGCGCAAAGATTCTTTGCTTATAATTTAGTTGTAATATAGATTTTAAATTAATTTATTTCTTTTATTTAATTTTGAGTTCAATTAGTATGTAAATTTGAAAATTTTTGTAAAAATAGTTGCTCAATTACTCATGCACTTTAAAAAGGAATTAAAATTTTGTTATTTTTAGAAGCCTAATCTACTTTTATGAAGATTTTCTGTATTCAAAATTTTATTCATTTATTCTAATTAATTTTCACTTGCATTATTTGCAATTTTTTATTTTCGCCAGGTAAGATTCAATTTCTTTTAATTTTGAAAATATGTTACCTAATATAAAATCCTTTCAATTAATTTTACTCTCTAATCAGCAACTCATGTAATTCATTAGTATTTAAAAATTTAATATTTATTTACCAATAAAAAGTAAATGAAATATAGCTATCGCTTTTATTACTATATTTAATGAATGGCCTTTTATTTCACAGTGTAATAAGTGAGCCTTTTGAATTGCCAGATGATATTCCTGATGACAAATGCTTTTCTGATACCTTTCTTGAACCCCAAGATCTCGAAAATGCAACTATTCATGACATCCTTTATCAAAGAGAACAAGGTCTTATCCACTCTTGAAATTCATGCACAAATAAACTAATCCCAAATAATGTATCAAATATTTAGTTTTACTCAGAAACTTCTGAATTTGATAGCTGAGTTTTTAACGGGCAATTTTCACAGACTGGAAATATTTTTTATTGCACTTCTAAAAAGACAATAAAAATTTTCAATACAACTGATCCTTTGAACTGGACACTGCAAAGATCTATTGAAACTGATGGTGATTTTTGAGCATACATGGATATGGATATAAGCCCATGTGAAAAATTTATTGTTCTTTGTGCAGACGATTCTCAGCTTAGACTTGCTGCTGTAGAAAGCTTACCTGCATATAGTGTTGATAATAGATATCCTGAGGATCTTTCTTATTGTGATGCTGTTGATTCAAATACAAGAATTTCCAGTGTTAAATTTTCAGGTAATGGAAGCAGCGTTATTTTTAGTACAAATAGAAAAACTATAGTATTTTACGATTTAATAAAAAATCAAAATATTTGCAGCTTACAGAAAGCTCATGATGACGACGTGAATACTATTTGTTTTTTGGATTATGAAAAAGAAAATATCGTCGTTTCAGGGAGTGATGAGTCTTGTATAAAAATATGGGATTTACGTTGCTTGAATTCTGATGGCTCAGCACAAGGTGTGCTCATTGGCCATAGAGAAGGAGTAATTCATGTGTCACCACACTCAAATGGAATTTCTTTAATTTCTAATAGCAAAGACCAAACACTAAAATTATGAGATATTAGGACAATGACAAGCCAAAAAGCATTTATTGATTTCAAAAGAAGCCACCGATATCAGACTTATTTTGACTTTAAATGGGAAGAATATCCTTTGAAAAATTACAAAAAGAGGCTTGTTGCTGATACTTCTCTGCTTAGCTTTAGAGGGCATTTAGTAAGAAAAGCCCCTATAAAATGCTACTTTTCGCCTTTATTTACAACAGGAAACAGATTTATTTATTCAGGAAGCTTTAATGGGCGTGTGCATATTTTTGATTCTATAACTGGAAAAACGGTGAGAGTTCTAGAAGACCATATCACCCCAAACCCATCTGATTTAAAATTAATCAGAGAAGTTTCTTGGCATCCCTTTATGCCACTAATATGTGCTACATCTTGTAGAAAGAAAATTCTTTTATATAATTTTCTTCAATAAACTGTATTTCATTTAATATAAAAACCTTGATTTTAAAATTAGTATCATATATTATGTTTGCAAACTATATAAAAAATTAAAATTATGATTAATATTATATGCAGAGCAGTCATGATTTAAAAATCAAGTAGCATAATTTCAATATTTCGAATTTTTTGGAAATAGAAATCACAAAGATTCTTTATAATTTAGTTGTACCATAGAATTTAAACTAATTTATTTCTTTTTTTAATTTTAATCCAAATAGTATGAAAATTCGAAATATTTTTGCAAAAATAATTGCTCATTACTCATGCTCTTTAAAAGAGAATAAAAAATTTGATTAAAAATATATTTTTCAAAGATAAAAACTAAAAACATAGCTTTTATACAAGATTTTCAGTTTTCTAAATTTTATTTATATTATTCTATACTATTCACACTTACAGTTATTTGTAATTTTCATTTTATCTTGTCAGACTTCAATCTCTTTTAATTTTCTAAAATATGTTAACTAATATTAAAATTACTTTCAGTTCACTTTACTATCAAATCAACGATCTATACAATTTAATAAGTATTTAAGGATTCAAAAAATCACTCCTCTTATCAAACCCAATAAAAATTAAATGAAATATGACTATTGATTATAACATAAATTTAATGAATGGCCTTTTATTTCATAATGTAATAAGCCAGCCTTTTCAATTATCAGATGATATTCCTGAAGATAATTGCTTTTCTGATACCTTCCTTGAATCTCAAGAGCTTGAAAATAGGACTATTCAAGACATCATTTATCAAAGAGAGCATGGGCTTATCCAATCTTGAAATTCTTCATGCACAAATAAACTAATCCCAAATAGCGTATCAAATATATAGTATCACTCAGAAAGTTCTGAATTAGATAGCTGAGCTTATAACGGGCAATTTTCACAGACAGGGAATATTTTTTATTACACTTCTAAAAAGCAAATAAGAATTTTTAATACAGCTGATCCTTTGAACTGAGCACTTAAAAAATCTATTATAAATGACAATGGTGAATTTTGAGCTTATTGCGATATGGATATAAGCCCATGTGAAAAATTTATTGTTGTTTGTGCAGTTGATAATAAACTTAGACTTATTGCTGTAGATGATACATATATAGATGATGATGTTTCTTATTGTGATGCTGTTGAAGCAGATACAGGAATTTTTAGTGTTAAATTTTCAGGAGATGGAAGTAGTGTTATTTTAAGCACAAATAGAAAAACTATAGTATTTTACGATTTAATAAAAAACCAAAATATTTGCAGCCTGCAGAAAGCTCATGATGACGATGTGAATACGATTTGTTTTTTGGATTCTGAAAAGGAAAATATCATTGTTTCAGGAAGTGATGAGTCTTGCATAAAAATATGAGATTTACGTTGCTTGAATTCTGATGGCTCAGCACAAGGTGTATTAATTGGCCATAGAGAAGGAGTAACTCATGTATCGCCACATTCAAATGGAATTTCTTTAATTTCTAATAGCAAAGACCAAACACTTAAATTATGAGATATAAGGACAATGACAAGCCAAAAAGTATTTATTGATTTCAAAAGAAGCCACCGATATCAGACTTATTTTGACTATAGATGGGAAGAATATCCTTTGAAAAATTACAAAAGGAGGCTTGCTGCTGATACTTCTCTGCTAAGCTTTAGAGGGCATTTTGTAAGAAAAACCTTTATAAAATGCTACTTTTCGCCTTTATTTACAACAGGAAACAGATTTATTTATTCAGGAAGCTTTAATGGGTGTGTTTATATTTTTGATTCTAAAACTGGAAAAACGGTGAGAGTTCTGGAAGATCATATAAAACCAAACCCATCTGATAGAAAATTAATTAGAGATGTTTCTTGGCATCCTTTTATACCACTTATATGCGCTTCATCTTTTAGGAAGAAAATTCTGTTATATAATTTTCTTCAATAAACTGTTATATTATCATTTTATTCAAAAATCAGAAGCTTAATTTAAAATTATTTTTTTTATGAACTTTCCTCAATTTGGTTATACAAAAGTTTGTCATGTTTGCATAGTAAAGTATAGTATCATCTTTATGCAATTATCTCTAAAAAATTACTATTATGATTTATTATTATTCTAAGCCTAATGCTTACAACATACCATGGTTTAAAAATCTAAAAGAGATTTTTAAATTAAAACATAATATTAATAGAGATTTTTTAAATTTGATTTAAGTCTTATTATTAGATATTTAGAATTATAATTAAAATTCAAATCATAATTTAAAAATAAAAATGAAATGTTAAGTTAAAACTAAATAAAAAAAACCCTTGTGGTTTAAACTATGAGCTTTATTTTCAAATTTACATTTTGGAATCCAACTCTTTGATCTTATTAGTCAGAGTTGTATGGTTTCTGATATTTAAGAAATCAAATTCCATTTATTTTAAAATTGATTCCAGAAATTGAAAAAGAAACTTCCTTCATTATTGCAAGGTATTAATCTGTTGCACCTTTGCTTGAAGATTTCATATATCTAAAGCATTAGATTTTTTGCAATTCTGAAATATTAACCTTAATGATAAAAAAGTAAGCTAAGTAAGGAAAATAAGCAAATTTTGGGATTATGAAAATTTAAAACTTTTTGAAACATCTCTCAAAAATTGAAAAGGAATTTGAATCATCGGTATGATGTTTATAATCAAAATTATCAATTTAGCTTAAATCTAATTTTAAGTAGTCACATTGCAATTTGTAACAGTTGTTTGATTTAAATTATAAATTTATCAAAGTTATTGGCTTAAATATGGTTTTGCCACCATAATATAAAAATGAATTCTGTCCTAGATATATCAGAAGATAATGCTAGAGAAAAATTTTGGGTCAAATCACTATTAACACCCACATCAAATATAAAAAATACAATCTTTACTGATTATTTATGGGTTGTTACTAAATGAGGAATTTTACAACGTCGAAAATTCCTGCTTACAAAAAAAAATTTGTATATGTATATGGAAAATGAATTGGAATTCGAAAAGGAAATTTCTATATGCTGAAAAACGGTTAGGCCATTTTACGAATCCTCGGACGAAAATCAAAGGTATGGATTTAATTTAAGCCAGGGTCAACTGAATAAAGACTTTTATACAGATTCGTCTGACCACTTAGATCAGTGGCTTTTCCACCTATCAAAAGTTTCAATTTGTAATGATATAGAAGACGATTTTAATTTCATCAAAAAAATCGGCCATGGCACTTTTTCTCTAGTTTATTTAGCGATTGATAAAAGCACAAACAAGGAATTTGCTATAAAAGCAATAAATAAATCTCAATTTTCTAACCAAAATGAGGCTAAAAAAATTATTAAAAACGAAATTTCCATATTAAGAAAGCTAAACCATCCAGGTATAGCTAAACTCCATAAAGTCTATGAATCTGATGGCTATGTATATTTAGTCTTCGATTACCTTTCAGGAGACAATCTGTGCCAAAGAATACGCAATAAAGGCCCTTATCCAGAAAATATTGCTGCAAAGCTTATGTCAAAGTTATTAAATATTTTATCATATTTAAATTCAAAGCATATTATCCATCGAGATATAAAGGCTGACAACCTAATACTCATTTCAAACGAAAATGATGAAGATTTTAAATTGATTGATTTTGGGATAGCATGCAAAACTTCTGAAAATATAGAAAACTCTTCAGGAACCCCTGGGTATATAGCCCCTGAAGTTTTGAATCAAAGACCATGAAGCCATAAAGCAGATATTTTTAGTGCTGGGATAGTATTTTATGCAATGCTATCACAAAGACTGCCGTTTAATAGTAAATTGATAAATGAAGTTATTCGAAAAAACAGAGAATGCTCAATAGAATGTACAGGTTCAGGATGGAAAAATATTTCAGCTCAAACTGTTGAAACTCTTTTAAAATTGGTAGAAAAAGACCCAAATCGTCGGCCTTCTGCTGAAGAAGCATTGAGGCTGTCATTGTTTGCTGCAAATTCAATTAATTCTCCTTTTTCATCTTCTAATTGCCAAGATAAAAAGCAGAAATTAAAAAGAATGAATTGTATGAGGCGTACTAACATTGTATAGATATAAATATTTAATATAAATATCCAGAATGTATGCTTGAGTTAAATAGAATTTAAGAACAATAAATTTTCTTCTTTCAAAGTACATAACTTGTTTTCTCAAAGATTAGCAAATTATACTGCATTTTAATATTTTGTTAGTGCTTGTGAATGCAATTTTTTATAATTAATACTTATTTCTGTTTTTCAACTTAATGCCTAAAATTAATAGAATTCTGCTCACAAATATGCTTGTTGCTTTATACCATTATTAAAAATTTCACAAATTCCTTCCATTAATAAAGACTAATTGCTTAAAATAGGCCAATTTCACTAGACAAAAAATTCCTTCAAATTATGCATCTTATGTTTTTGCCTTTCACTGCATTCTTTTTTCTAATAAAACTTTGAACTTAGTAAAATGGGCGCAGGCTGCTGCAGCAGATCCGTTGAACAAAATGAAGATTTATTAGCTAAAAAAGACTCCACAGAAAATTCCACTGATACGGCACCTCCAGCGAAAATCACTCAAGGCTACATTTCAATAGCAAACCGCTTCAATAGCACTCATGTAGAAAAAGAAGCACTTTTTGGAGTTGGAGGTCTAGAAAATCTAGGGAAAACATGCTTTGTAAATTCAGCTTTACAGTGTTTATCGAATTGCCAACCACTTACTGATTATTTTTTATCAGGAGTATATGAAGACGAAATTAATATACATAATCCTCATGGAACTCAAGGAGAATTAACCCTTTCTGTCGCAGAAGTAATAACAACTCAATGGCTTGAATCTTATGACTGTATTGTCCCCAAAAACCTGGTCGAGACTATATACAAATATGGTTCACAATTTGATCGTGAAACTGAACAAGATGTACATGAATTTCTTTCTTTTTTGCTTGACAAGATGCATGAAGACTTAAATAGAGTTGGAAAATCACCAATGCTAAACGGCTTGAAAATTTCTGGAAATAGTGAAGAGCTTTTGGCAGCAAAAGCGTGGCAGGATCATTTGAAAGGAAATTCTTCAGTAATAGTCGATTTATTTCAAGGGCAGCTAAAATCAACACTGGTATGTCAGGAATGTTCTTATCTTTCTAGAAAATTTGATGTTTTTATGTATTTAAGCTTACCATTGACAAAATTATCTGGTATGATGACATTACAAGACTGCTTAAACGATTTCACTATAGATGAAAACTTAGAAAAAGGCTGGATTTGCCCACAGTGTGAAAGGCCAGTGATGTCTAATAAAAAGTTTGATATATGGAAAGTCCCACCTATTTTAATTATCCACTTAAAAAGATTTAAATATATTCACGGAAACTTAGGCAAAAATAAAGCCTTTGTCGATTTTCCTATAACTGGTCTTGATTTATCTGGCTTTGTGTCCAGCGAACAAAAAGAACCTCCAATATACGACCTTTTCGCCAAAATCGACCACGAAGGCAAACTAAAAGCCGGCCACTATTACGCAGTTGCTCGCAACTGCAGAGACAATAAATGGTACAAATTCGATGATGAAGATGTCTGTGAAACAGAAGAATCAGAAATTGTCAACGATAAAGCTTATCTTTTATTCTACCACAAATCCTCTGTCGGCGAATTCCATCGCCAAAGCAAAAATATGCCTGATTTGTGGCCTCATATTATGAAGAATTTAGAAAGAAAAAGAAGAATGACGTTTGATATGGGAGAAAATGCACCCCCATCAATGGGGTTTAAAAAAGAATTATTTGCAGTCAAAGAAGAAACGGAAGATCAGATGTTTACAAGGATCTCAAGGAAATAATTCCGGATTTTTGGTAAATTCTCTAATGCAAATTGGTATGTAAATTTAATATGGCTTGTTGGAGTAAAATTCGTCAGGGTCTATTACAAATCTTTTGGATTGGACTTGGGGCTGGGAATTTACTTTGGGGGATGGAACTGAGTATTTTATTGCATCTAATTCTTGCAGAGCTGTTGCGAGGCTAGTTCTGGTGTTTTCGTCGTCTTTTTTGTAGGTGTAGCCGATAAAGTTATTGTCTTTTTTGGATTTTTTCTTTCTGGAAGCTTCTGGAGGGTAAAAAGGCTCAGTTTCTTCAAAATTGTCGAAGTTAGCAGTGTCTCATTCATTTCTTAGCTAAATAATAAATTACTTCAGGAATCCAAGGAGCTCGAGTATTTCTAATATTTTCTCAATCAACTCCTGCGAAAAATGGATGACTTTTTATTTCTTCTACACCTCTATTTCCTAGCCTATTTTCTGCATCACATACAAGTTTTCTTATTAAATCCACAGTAGAATGTCTCAAATTAGCCTCTCTTGGAATCACAAGTGTTTTTTGCCAATGAAGAATTTTTTGACAAGTAATTGAAGGTTCATCCGAAAAAAATGGAGGATATCCCACAACCATTTCAAATAAAATAACACCTACACTTCACCAATCTATTGATTCCGTGTATCCTTCTTTCCCAAACACTTCAGGAGCTATATAATCAGGCGTCCCCACAGTAGAATAAGCCAATGCTCGATTTCTCCTAAAATCACTTTTTCTCTCTATATACTGTTTATTTCTCGCATCTTCTTCCAGTTTCCGCAAATTTCTATAAGGATTATCAGTTTGGATTTCACTAAGCTTGCACAACCCAAAATCAGACAATTTTACATGTCCTGCTCTATCAATTAACACATTGTCAGGCTTTAAATCTCTATGAATATAATTTAATTTGTGACAAGAATCAACCGCTAATACCATTTCTGCAACATAAAATTTTGCTTCATCTTGAGGCAAAATGTCTCTTTTTATCAAAATATTCATGAGATCGCCGCCTGGAAGATACTCCATAGCAAGATATAGATATCTATCATCTTGAAAAGAATATTTCAGTTCAACGATCCAAGGGTTATTTGCCTTCGCTAAAACATTTCTTTCTGCCCTCACATGTTGTACTTGGTTTTTCCTGACCATTTCAGACTTATTCATTTTTTTCAAAGCCAATATTTCACCTGAAAGCTTACTTCTGACTACTCTTACCTCCCCAAATGCGCCTCTACCTATAATTGCAATTGGCTCAAAATCAAAAATTGAAATTCGCTTTCTGGACTGTCTCAATTGCTCTGCTTCTTTATGAAGAATTTCTTGTCGTATTATTTCTTGTTCAGTTGTGGAAAGAGAAAGTTCGTTCATTTTTTGAGCTAATTGATCCCAACCTTCGCGCTTTTCTGATTCTATTTGTTTAAGTTTGGAATATTTTTGTTCGATAAATGCTTTTGCGGCTTCTGCTCGTTCTCGGGCTGATGATGAAATCTGTGGCCTTTCACGTACTTCAGCTTTTCTGGGAGTGAGCCTTTGTTCCATTATTTAATTTAGATTTTGAGATAAACAGAATATGAAAATCTATTTTTTAATAAGCAAAAATTTTTAAAAGCGTTCATAAGAAGAAAATAATGATAAAAATTAAGATTTTTAAAATGAATTATCTTTTCGCACTAAGCGGTCTGACTCTTTTGTTCGTAAGGGAGGTGTTCATTAAGCTTTTTTGGACTTCTTTGCCTAAAACTACGTTGAGAGGTGCTTTAAATTGCTTGGAATCGCTAGGAGAACCTTCTTCGATTATTTTTCTGAAATGAAATTGCTCATGAGTGTCAATTGAAAAGACCTCGCTACCGATATCATATTCTCCGTTTCCTATATAACTGAAATCAGTTGTTTTTGCCCCAGTTTCTGCTTTATATAGTCTTCCATCCCTTCCTAAAACATGAGGCTGCACTGGAGCAAAATTTGCATCTCCTCTTCCGCATGATAAGCAGTTGCTTGGCAAATAAGTCTTTCTGCCTACCAAAGCAAAGCCAGATTTTTGGCCCATTTCTGTAACCATCGCTTGGAGTTTTCTGAGATTTGATAACAAATTTTCTAATTCTTTTGAATTTTTAGCTGTTTCGCGCTCGATTTCGTTGATTTTGAATTCATGAGACCCCAAGCCAGTTTTAAGCTCATCATCATTTGCTTTGGTATTTATAAGCTTTTTTAAAGAGCTGGTATCTGCTAATTTTCCTAATTTTTCAACTTTTATTTCTAAATTTTTAATTTGTTCAATAGCCCTTTCTCTAAATTTTCAAAATTCATTCATGTCATTTTTTTCTTGAACTACAACAGGTTGATGGTCTTTATTCATGTTTTTTGATAAAAAGTCATCAATCATGCTTTTATCGACTTTTTTATTGATATCATCTTTTAAATGGTTGATAATTTGCTTTAATAGGTCTATATCATCTTCTAAATTGTTATTTTGTGGAAGTTTGTTTTTGAATTCTTTGAGTTTTTCTTCAAATCTGTCAATTCTAAGGTTTATGTCGTGGAATTTTCCATGAAATTCGGTTAAATTAATGGATTGGAGGATTGATTTTATTTCATCAAATTCCCTTATGCATATTTCTTTGTCACTTTTTCGGTTCAGAAGTTCCTGAAAATCTTTAATGTCATCTTTTAAATTTTTGAATTTCAATAAAGAATCGTGCTCAAATTTCTCAGTTTCCTTTTGTAAATCTTTAATAAGCTTATCATATTTTGACATACTTCCTTCATTAAATTGGATTAATTCTCTTTTTATTTTGTCTTCTATTCCATGTATAGCATCGTATACAAATTTCTCGTTAACCCTGACCTTTAATAGTTCTTCACAATCCTTGATTTTCCATAAAGTGTTTAATTCTAAGTCCGCTAATTTCTTTTCTAATTCCATTATTTTTTCTGCCAATTTTCCATCATTTTGCGCCATCTCGATTTGTAATTTTTTCAGCCCATCTTGAGTCTATCTAATTTGTTACCTCTTTCTGCAATTTCTTCTTTTTAGCCTTCACAAAATTTTTCACAAAATTAATTGTCGCTTTTTGACTTAGATCTTCATTGATATTTTTTACATTTTCTTCCGTTATCACCTTATATTTATTCAAATCCCTCACATTTTCACTCAATATTTTGATTTTTTCAAGACAATATTGAATAGAGTTATTTCAATCATCTCCATGTGCATGTTTTCTGACTTCTCCAAGATCATCATTAATTGACCCACCAAAACCTTTAAAAATATCAATTAATTCTGTAGTAGTAACTCTACTCCTAATTTCTTCCGTCAAAGTGCTAATGATCATCCCATGCTGATTAACTGTTTGTGATACACTATTAAGAAAATCCTGAATAAAAATAACCTTTAGATTATCAAAGTGCAAATCAAAGCTAACCAAAGGGGCTGATGGAAGCTGTGATGGAGTCATATGTTCAGTCTCAACCTTGGATATTCTGCTTGAAGTGTAACTTTTAGTTTCTGTCACCCTTATGTGAGAACTTGACATTTTTAACAAAAATTTAATTAAATGGGAAGCTGTGAATGCAGAAGTAAAAATATTGTCGTCAATACTTTTATATCAGAAAATACTATCTCTATGAGAGAATTCAATATGAGTACAAATTTAAACATAAAAAAGAGAAATTCTATAAGAAGGATGTCAACAAGGCAAAGCGTAAGTTTGGAATTACCGCATCCTTTGATGGATTCTTCTATTCATGTGAATATTGAGTCAAATATGATGTGAGTTTCTGGGTGTATTTTGCCTGGGGTGTATATAAACAATTTGGATCATAATAAATGCCAAGATCATGCTTTAATATCGATAAAAAATGATAGTCTTTTGGGCGCTGTGTTTGACGGGCATGGAGAAAACGGTACCAAAATTTCAAATTTTTGTGGAAAAGTCACAAGTAAGTTTCATATTTCAACTCAGCAATATCAAGTATTTTTCATATAGAACGACCCTTTTGATTTTTTGAAGACTATTATTAGCACCTGCGATAATAAGCTAAAACATCCAAAATCCTCTATTGACCCTACCACCTCAGGCTCAACAGCTGTTCTTTGACTATTTCACAACTCAACCTTTTATATAGCATCTGTCGGTGATTCTCGAGCTGTATTAGCTACAAAACAGCCTCCAGTTTCATTTCCAGTCAAAAATTCTCCATTTAATGAAGAAAGACAAACTCAAGAAAACACTTATTCTAATCGAAATGTTTCTCCTGAAACCAAAATAATCCCCGTCCAGCTCACAAAAGACCATAAACCAGACGATTCTGAAGAGCTCACAAGAATTGTGGAATGCGGAGGAAGAGTCCAAAGACTTACTGATAAAAACGGAATAAAAGTTGGACCTTATAGAATATGAGAAATGAATAATGATGAGCCAGGATTGGCAATGAGCAGATGCATTGGAGATGAAATTGGAGAAAAATTAGGGGTTATATGCAAGCCGTTTTGCTTTAGTATGCCTTTTAATAAAGGAAGTGACTGTTTTATTATAATTGCGAGTGATGGGATATGAGATGTATTTTCGAACCAGGATGCAGTAAATTTTGTAGAATTTTATAGAGATAAATGCAAAAAAGGGATTGATGGATGAAGTGGGAATACTTTAACGAATCCGGGGAATAGCTGCATTGCGCATTTGTTATGTGAAGAGGCGAGGATGAGGTGGATTTCTATTGTGGAGGAGGAAGCATCGAAAATTGATGATATATCGTGTGTGATTGTGGAATTTGAGAATGACGATGGAAAAATAATTGGAAATGAAAATGAGCTTTTAGCTGGATAATCATATTTATAGTTTTAATACACAACAATTTATATTGTAATATTATTGATTTAATTAATAGGCTATTCAATCCAATGAGTTTTTTCATACAAACTTTACTATTTTTAAAATTTCCGAAATAGATACAGCAATTATTGCGAATCTATTCAGATTAAAATACTCATTTACACTGATAAATTTTTGCTGCAAACATAAATTAATGCCTTATATATTTGATTACATTTCCATTTTATCAAAATTGAAAACAAAATTATATAAATGAAAAATATTTAAAATGTCTGTAAATAATAAATAAATTATTACACTTTATTGAATACTTTTTACAAAATCACTCATCTCTGATTTATTCCCAATCACTACTGTAAGTCTTTTTTGCTTTGTTCCTGCAATAGCTTTTTCCAGCTCTGTCACAAATTTTGATGGCAGCACCCACAGTTCTTCATCTCCATTTGCTCTTTGAATGATAACTTGATCCATTGTTTCAGATAACGTAACTTCTTTTATATCTTTTAGCTCAATTCTTGACTCTATCTTGTAATCTACATTCAAGCAATAAAGTGCCATATCTGTAAGCAAAGCGATACAATCAAGTTCTGCTCTTCTGTTCGTAAGTCTTCTGGTTTTTCTATAGAAAACTATGTTTTCTCCTATTCTCCCATCTCCAATAACTGCATTTGAAAATTTTATCATTTCATCAGATAAATTCGACTGAATCGTCATCTGGCTCATTGAATTGAATTTTCCTTTCAAATTCCCGAGTGATGCATTTTTTAGTATAGGAATATACCTTCTCATATGATGCTGATATACTGATTCAACTCCTTTGAGAACTTCTATCAAATTTCCGCAGGATATTCATAAATCGCCCTGAAGCTCTGATTTTACAAGGTGAAATATTGCATTTGTCAAGGATTTTTCTGTTGAAATCAAGCTGATATTCAATAAATTAATTCTTCTGTTTAAGCTGCTGAGATCTTTGCTGCTCACAATGTAAATTGCGTGAGACGTTAGCAAAAGTCTCATTTCCTTATTGTAATTTGCTGATTCGTGTAGTACGACATCTGCAAAGCCATCAAAAATTTCTTCCTGGTCTTCAGGGATATCACTTTTATAAATATTTAAGAGGGTTAGTATTTTTTTCCTGTCAACTTGGGGCAGAGAATTGGCTTGCTCTAAAAAGTATTCAAGCTCTTCAGAGGATTCATCTAAGATTGTTTTACTAAAATCGTTGAAAGATATAGACCTTCTTTGATGAAATGAGTCTGAGGACTCGTCATTTAATGGAGCTTCGGTAATTGGAGAAGGAAATTTCTTAATAGCACTTTGTTTAGGTGAATCCATTAAGTCTGGTGGAAAATAAGAATTTGAGGTTTTATGTGTTTTTTTAGGTTTTTTTACGTCTTTTGGAGAGTTGGATTTAAACCATATATCATCAAGCTCTTTTTTAGGAGCTGGTTTATTGAGTTTTCGTGGACTTGTTTTACCACTTTTTATTGAAGTCATTGTTGACTTTTTGCTGAGTCCTCTTGATGGAGAACGACTGTGTGACCGAGACATTGAAGCAGTAGAACCTGAGCGAATACGACTTGTGCAGCAGTAATTACCCATTATATCATTATAAATATTTTAATTAATTTACTTTCATATTCTCAACAGAAATTAGTAGAGCGGATTTAAACGTAATTATAATTAATAAATATTAAAGTTATCTTACTTTCTTTATTTTAAAGCATATATTTATTTAACCGTAGTTTTTATTTATTTTCCTTTTAATGAAGGCTTTCAAATCAATTCCATCAAGGAGTGTAACAGTTTAGCTGGATGTTCATCCTTTTAATATTCAAAATGAAATATGGTTCTTTCTTATTAATTATAAAAGATATGCCAAATAAAAAGCAAATTATTTTTAATAATCATAAGTATAAAATGCTTGCATAAATATTGTCTTAATTAATAATTTTATTTACTTTATCAATATATTTAATTTGAGGTCTACAATGACCAATAGAAATGCAATTCACTTTTCAAAATAAGGCCTATCAAGACTCTTGTTTATTTATCAAATTAAAAATTACGCTATCAAAATTTAACTGCTTTTAATAAATTTTGGTGAAATTCAATTTTTAAATATTGATTAATGTGCTTTAATTTTATATTACAAAGATTTACGACTATTTCTCATAATAAACTTACGTTTTCTAGCTCTACTGCTTTGCAAATTTTCTAGGATTTTTTCTATATCAGACTTTAAATCTTTATCAGATTCTCCAGCCATCCTTGAAAAACTAGTTGGAGCATTTAATTTTCCAAGCATAGTTGGAGTCAGAGGTGATGGCTCTGGGTCATTAATTAAATTTCCTAAAGCTCTTCTAGATATAGACCCAGGTCTTCCATAATTTCCAGCTTGTATTGATCTATCGCTGTCAAAATTATTGAAATCATAATCAATTTTCAATGCTTTTTTGTGTTTAGTCGTTTTTATTTCTGTTCCTGGGATAAAAGATGGCCTTGGATACAGTTTATAACATAATTCAAATCCCTTAGAATAATTTTTTGGGCTATTTCCTCTGGAATGAAAATTAGATAGAATAGGTGTAAAGATTTTTTCATCATGGCTGTTTATTTGATGAGTCGGTGAAGGGTTTCATAAATTGATGACTGAATTTGTCCTTCCCAGCTTTCTACGTATAAATTTGGTTTTCGGTTTTGGATTTGTATTTTGAATCAAAGAAGGAAGCGAAGAATTGCTTTTTTTGTGTAAAGATACTGCAGATTGATTAAGAGATGAAGGTTTTCCGTATGGTTTGTAATTCATTACAAAAATTAAATATTGATTATACTGATAAAGAAGAATTTAATAGATGTTTAAATAGAAATAAAACAATTATAATTAAATTTTAAGATAGTGAGCGATGGTTTTAAGCAGCTTTATTGTGTACTGACATTTTTAAAAAATTAATCAGAGGTTTTGATGTAATAATTATAACTTCTATTTATGACACATTATGAAAAATTACCTTTTCCCGCTTTTTCTATTAATAAATTATTTTTATCTACGAAAATTGTGTGAAGCTTAAATTAATTTAAATTTAAACTATTTAGAGATGTCTATTATATCTCCTAGTTTATTCACACAAATACTCCCAAGAGATGGCCTCAGTTTTTCAAGCTCTGCCATAAAATCAAGCTTATCAAGGTCATTTTCTTTTTCATCCTCTGAGTCAGGAGGTGTCAAAATTTTCGATGCTTCTTTCTTTTGTTTTTTTCTCAAGGCTAATTTACAATACATTGAGCATTTTCTGCAACCCTTACAACATAGTTTTTTAGCACCTTTTTCTATCAAGAAACCAACAAAATTGACATGTCCATGCTCTGCAGCCTAAGTAAATCTTACAATATGTAAAGCTGTTTTGCCTGCAGAATCAGTTAAATTAAGTAGAGCACCATGAGCAATAAGGACCTGAGCACATTCCAATGACCCACTTTCAGCTGCTCGATGCAGGGGTGTCGCAAAATCAACTTCTGAAATTACATTCGCATCAACCCCAGATGTGATTAAATTACATAGTTCATCTTTATTACGTTGAATTGCATATTTGTGAGGTAAAGGATCAGATTTTGGTTTAGAAGAAATATTTTGGATGCCTCCACAACAAGGACAGCGGGTAAGAGATGCTTGTGCGTCCTGGTCCATATTAATGCAATACAAATTTTTTATCGTAATGGGGATAATTCAGTATGAAATTTTAGTTTATATTATAAGAATTATGAATATTAGATTATTGATTCTATGCAATTATATTGCGATTTCTCGAACACACTGATATATTTTATACTTCATCTTTGCATAAAGCTTAATTCTTATTTTAACTGATTTTATTGAAATTAGAGCAAAATTCATAAATTTTATTCAACTGTTGAAGAAAAGAGTTTAAGATTTTTATTAAAATTTAGGGCTTTTTATCTAATTTTTTGAATCAATATTTGCAATGAAATCAGTTTCAAGTCATTATTACTTAATAAAAGACTTAAAAAGTTATGATCTAAATTTATAAATATAGTTAAATAAGCACTGCACCAATTACTTAATTAATGATTAATAATTGCGAAAACTGCTTCATATTCCAGCCTTTCTGAAAAATTGTTACCATTCTTAATCTTTTATAAAATGGAAACTAGCCTAGAAGCTCAACATCGTGCTTTGCATGCCAAAGTTCAAGATAAAATTGCATCCGTAAGTGGCTGTGGATTGGCCTACACTCTCCCACCTTATTATTTTTTACCTGAAGACGAAATTAAAGAAACAAACTCCTCTCAAGAATCTGACGATCCTAATATCAAATTGTTTATAAGAAATCTCTTTCACAATGAAACCAATACCCTTCCCCCATTTCTCCAAGAACTTGCCTCTCAAAACCCTGAAGAATTATTATCAAAACTTTTAGAATTCTACACCAGGCATAAAATTTCTGCCCACAATTTTAAAAAACTCAGAAATTTCTATAGAAACCCTAAATAATGTATTAGTTTTTATTTTTTTCTCTTTCTTCAACTAATTTAATAAACCCCACAAATAAGCTTCCAAATGCTTGTATAGCTGGGCTTTGGCTCAAGCCCAATCTATGATGCTTTGCAGATGAATTTTTTGAATTTTTATAAGGAATTTGTAAGACTGCTATAGTGTTGTTTTTCTTTGTAATTGGAATAAAAAATAAAGGCAAAGTTACTTGTAAATCGCAGGCTGAATTAAATCTGGTATCATTGTATGGATCTTTTATATGTTCGGACATCTGAGATTCTGCAACAAGTCCACATAAGCCAACGTTTTTGGGGATATCTATTACTTCTTCATCTGATAATCTTTGCATTTTCGTATCAGAAACCAAGCAAATTCTACATTGATTTATGGAAAATATACTGCAAATTCATTTTTCTGAAATTTTTAATAAGTCTTTACGGTTAGTAATTTTTAAGAGTTCAGTTGAGCATTTAATTAAATCATCTTTCATGCGATTCATAGTCACAATTGAGTGATTTGAATAGGTTTTTAATGTAAGTGATGAAATTGTGGGTAAAATTAATTCTGCTAAATATTCATCATCATGCTCAAAATGACCTGTACAATTATTTACAACTTCCAAAAATCCCAAAATTTGTTGAATTTCATAATTCATTACTGGATACAACAATAATGAATTTGTATGATATCCCATAGCATTTTCGATTTCTGACGAATAATTATTTTCTTGTTGTGGGGAATTTGTACTGATATATCCTCCTTGATTTAAAATAGTCCCAAATAAGCCTGTATCTGCTCGAAATTTATATTCATTGTGATTTGTTAGTGTCCATATTTCTTCCGTTGATTTTTCATATATCCAAAAATGGCACCTTTCTGCATTTAGCAATCCTGATATTTCAGTATTAATAGAATTTATAAGCGCATATAAATCTTCGCTTTTTGCAATTATTCCTAAAGCATTTTTTATCAGTCCAACCTGCTCAACAAAATCATTTAAATTCAGCATTTTTTCGATGACTGTATCCAAATATACAATTTTGCTGGGAGTTTCGTAGATTTGTGCTAAAGCTTGAGTTCCGTGTTCTAAAATATCATTCATGAATTGTTTTCTTTCATTTGGTAAATTATTGATTCTATATTGTAAAGTTCTTGGTTCATTCATTTCTCTTTCTTTTCCTTCATAATTTATTTTGTAAACAATTGGCAAATCTAATTCTTCTATTCTTGCTTGCCTATTTTTAATTTCATTTAATTTTATAGTCAATCTTGTTACCTTTCTATTTAATCTTTGTATGTTATTTTCCAACACATCTTTTTCTTTTTTCCTGAATTTCTATTACATTTCTTGGATTTCTTTACGGTAGTCTTGACTTTCTCTCAATAAAGCGTTTATAGCACCTTTTAGTTTTCCAGCTACATCAACATTGTTTCCTGCTTGTGTCATCACCATAGCTTGAAGTCCTTCTTCAAGCGATTGAATTTTTGACGTGATTTCTATTTAAAAATTACGTGAGAATCTTTGTCGCTCTGTCATCGTGAGTTTAGATTGCCTGGCATTTTCTTCTTGAAGGTTTTTTAATTTTTCTTTTAAATCTTTGTTTTCATTCTCTGTCTGATACGATCTTTTTAACAGCGACTCATATTTGCTTTTCAAAGCAGAAAACTCTAAATTTCTCTTTTCTAACTCTCTGCTTTTTACCCCAAAATTAATTTCTACTTCCGAAGTATTCGCAGCAGTTTCAGCCATTTCATGTATAAGCTGAATCAATGATTTCGCTTCCCTTTCCGAAAAATTCTCACTATTTTCTACAACTCTTATCATATTTCCTAATATTTCACATCTTCCAGTGAGATTTCTAAACAATTCTCTTTGTTTCATAATAAGTTCTTGCATAATTCTCCTTAATTCATTAATATCAATTTCTTCAATATTCATATTCAAGAATGACTCCGCATTTCCAAAACTCACTGAAGAATAATTATTTTTTAATACAATTTTGGTAGTTTTATATATTTTTTGTTCTTTTGTAAGAATTCTTGTTTCTCTTTCAGTGTTTTCAATAGAAGTTGTTGGTTTTGGGGCAGTTTTTATTTCAGCTCTATCTATAAGTGGCAATGATCCTGAATTAGGGGAAGTATGCAAGGATCTTGCTGAGTTTCTTGATTTTGATTTATTGTGAGGTGTTCTCACAGTCATTAGTGCAGACCCTGGAGGACTATATTGATAAAAATCAGACATTAAAAATTAAAATTCATAAAATGAATTAATTATTACGCATCTTTAACCAAGATTTTCTTCATCTTCTTCAGGTGGCAATGGAGCATTTTGTAAGCTTGCAAGCTCAGCGTTTTCTCTTTCAATTTCTGCCATTTGCTCTGGGTCAATCTGAACATCTACTGGTGCCAAAACTGGGGCTTCTACAAGCATAAGGTTAGGATCCCCTGAAAGCCTTCTAGCAAGCCACAAGAAAGGCTTTTCAAACTGATAGTTGGATTTAGCAGAAACATCGAAGTATTGGAGATTATGTCTTCTATGATACGTGATTTGTTTAGCCTTGACTTTTCTATCTTTTACATCAACTTTGTTGCCAACTAAGACGATCGGAATATTTTCGCAAACTCTGACGAGGTCTCTATGCCATTTAGGGACATTTTTATAAGTGATACGAGAGGTGACATCAAACATGATAATGCCACATTGACCTCCGATGTAATAGCCATCTCTGAGACCTGAAAGTTTTTCTTGGCCAGCTGTATCCCACACATTGAAGCAGACTGGACCACGGGTTGTGAAAAATGTGAGTGGATGTACATCGACGCCTACTGTGGCGATATAGCGCTTTTCGTACTCACCTGTAAGGTGACGCTTGACGAAGGTTGTCTTACCAACGCCTCCATCTCCGATTAAAACAAGCTTGAATTGTACAGGTTGTGGTGGAGCTTCCATATCTAAATTATTATATCGCGGGTAAATGGTAGATACTTAAGTTCCTATTTTAACTATCCTATTCCCTATTTACTATACAAAAAACATTAATTTAATAAAATGACACAATAAAATAGCAAGCTAAAATACAAAGAAAACCCTAAAATTTATTCAATATTCTTAAAAACTTGTGGTAAAAACAATTTTTACGTATTTTCTAAATACAATCGGCACCAAATTTAGCTTGCTTCAGTATAGAAAAAAATTATCTCATTTATATTAAATTAGATTAAAATTAATTAATACTCATCTTAATCTAAGTTTTCATCTTCTTCAGCTGGTAAAGGCGCATTCTGTAAGCTTACAAGCTCCGCATTTTCTCTTTCAATTTCTGCCATCTGCTCTGGATCTATCTGCACATCCTGAGGCGCCAAAACAGGAGCCTCCACAAGCATAAGATTCGCATCCCCAGAAAGTCTTCTCGCAAGCCACAAGAAAGGCTTTTCAAACTGATAATTGCTTTTAGCAGATACATCAAAATATTGGAGATTGTGTCTTCTATGATACGTAATTTGTTTTGCCTTGACTTTTCTGTCTTTAACATCAACTTTGTTCCCAACCAAGACAATTGGTATGTTTTCACATACTCTTACGAGATCTCTGTGCCATTTTGGTACGTTCTTATAAGTGATACGGGAGGTGACATCAAACATAATTATGCCACATTGGCCACCTATGTAATAGCCGTCTCTTAGACCTGAAAGTTTTTCTTGTCCTGCGGTGTCCCATACGTTGAAGCAGACTGGGCCGCGGGTTGTGTAAAATGTGAGTGGATGTACATCGACACCTACTGTAGCGATATAGCGCTTTTCGTACTCACCGGTGAGATGACGCTTGACAAAAGTGGTTTTTCCTACACCACCGTCTCCAATTAAGACGAGCTTGAATTGTACAGGTTGAGGAGCTTCCACCATGTCTAATATTATAAGCCGTAAATGGAGGAGTAGAGAGTTGTGGGAAGATTTTATTTCATTGAGAAGTGATTTCTACTCATAAAATAAAAGCCTTTTGATAAAATTTGATCTCCAAAAAGCTGAAAGAAATATTACAAATTCTGATATGAAATTTTATGTTGAAAGAAGAGTTTATTTGTAATATATCAAAAATCAAATTAACATATATAGGGGATCAAATGGATTTTATCTGAAAAAATCAATAATCTGAAAGCTATTTAATATTTTTATTTTAACTCAAAAATAATTAATTTAAAGATACTAATTAATCAGCAGGCATCTCAAAATGAGTACTTCCATTTGAATTTCTTGGAGTGGGTTTTTTATCTTTTCTAATAATTCTTTTACTCCTCAGAAAGCTTGGCAAATATTGAGACTTTGCATGCTGATTTGTAGCTGTTTTTACAGGAGATGCCTTTTGACGAGGAGATAATGCAGATACTGTAGGAGTTGCACAAAACTTTGGGGTTGTTTGCGCAAAATTAAAGGTAGGCTGAGTCGTTATTTGAACTGGTGCCGATTTTCTGACAGTTACAGTTTGTTTGCTTTTTTTAGGCTCAATTCTTGGGCTTGGAGATTTATTTGGATATTCGCAAGGCTCAACTCTTTCTTCAGTCACTATGACATGTTGTATTTCTGGAGTACTTGGTTTATCCGGTCCTTTTACAGCCACTATATTCTCTTTTTGCCCCTTATTTTCTTTTAATTTATACGTATCTCTTTTATACTTTCCTAATTCATCCAGCAATTTTGCATTTTCCATCTGGTATTTCATAGCTTCTTCTTTTGATTTTTTGGCTTCTTTTCTGAGATCTTCATTTGCATGCATCAGCATTTCGATTTTTTTGTTTAAAAGTGTGATTTGCTCGTTTTCATCGTATATCATGGAGTCTTCGATTTCTAAATACATGCATTTTACAGCCATTTCGTTGTATTTTTCTTCGAATTGTTCTTTAAGTGATGTCATTCTCATGAGCTCAGTTCGAGTTTTTTCTAGCTCACCTTTTAAATAAGAAGTTGCTCGAAGCTGCTTGTTTTCTTCTTCTAGGATTGCATTTTGTTGCTCAAGCTGTTTTATGAGGCTAGGTGAGTACGTAAAGGAATCAGAGTCACTAAACATTTTTAACAATATTAATAATTAATTATATTTTATAAGATTTCTTGAAAAACTTTGTATTTTATCTACATAAACTTGCAAATTTAAAGCTATTTAAAGAATCTAAGTGAAAAATGCTATTTTCTTATGCTTAAACTTTAAAGTATTAGGCAATCTTTGTTTTATATCCTTATATCATTAACAAATTTCTAAAATTAGTGGCATATGAGTATTATTTATCTCAGAGACTTTGAAAATCTTAAAGTATCAATATGGCAGTGCTCTGAAGCCTTTTGATATTATTTATGAGAGACAATAATATTGCCAAGATACACATGGCATGATCGCTTTATGATTCTTCTAGTTTTGATATCTTTGAAACTTTGAAGCCACTCTATGCTTAAATTTTTTGCACATATCATCATTTCAATTTTATTTTCGAAACTTAGCATTTAATCAATAAATGGATTCAAATTATTTGAATTAATATTTTTTTATAAATGTAATGATTACTAAATTATTAATTCATAAAGATATTTAATATTGAAAATAATTCAGAAAATCTGTTGCAATACTGCATTAAGAATATCCAATGTAACTATTATTGTTACTCTTATATTTATTGTGCCTATATTTGCATCATAGGTATAAAAAGAATGTTCAGGAAGGTGAGATTGATATGCTGAAAATTATTAACGCGTTAATAGTAGGCAGCCATGATAAATTATGCAATAAATAATTGCTTATTTCCTTTTAATAATGAAATTAATACTCATGTGGCAAAAGATTTTAAGATTGAATCTCTCTTACAAGAGGAAGCTTTTTTTCTTGAATTTTGAGGTACATATCATTGAAATTGCAAAGTCCTGAGGCTCCATCAGTTTTCTTGATATAAGCATGATCTTTGTTTGAAATCCAGGCTTTTTCAAGTTCAAAGCATTGAGGATCAGTCAATGCTTCCCAATTCCGAGGACCTTTCATATATTTCCAAAGAGGAGTGCATGTTATAGTATTTATTCTTTTTATTTTAATCCCTCTTTCAGATCCATTAGCTGCGACCCACTGATCAAAGTCTATATTTATAGATTTACCTTTGAGTTTCACTGATACGTATGATCTGCCATTTTTATATGCTGATTCTATTTGTGAAGAAATATCGAAGTCATATTCATTTCATTGGTGGCTTTGAGATTGCCAAGACCAATATATTCTGTTATCATTTCTTGGTTTATTTTGACTTTCTGAGCTGCTTTGATTATTTTCAAAGCCATCTATTTTTATTTTCCCCTTCTTGATTTTTTCGATTATTTTAGGCATAGCTTTTTTGTTTTGTTCATTGATTTTTTCAATAGATTGCTTTATCTTTTCTTTACCCTCTCTTTTTACTTCTTCAAGATTTTCTTGGTAGATTCTTTGGTATCCGTCGAGCGTTTCTTGGAATTCTTTTTTCAATATTTCTTTCTCTGCATCTCTAAGTGATTGCTCTTCATTTTTAACTGTAATTTCACTATTTATTTGAGACTTCAGTTTTTGAAGCTGCTCAAGAATCTTAATCAAGTCATATGGACGGGAAATATTCTTTATATTTGATTTTTTTTGGTCGATAACGCATTTAATTGTATTTCTTGTTACCTGTCTATCGAAGCATTGCTTGCATAATGCGTGCCCACATGGAAGAATTCATGGTACTATCTTATCTGAATACTCTTCAAAGCATATAGGACACTCGGGCATTCTTTCCTCCATAAATTTTATTTCTATGGTATTTGTCTACAATTATGCTTATGTTTTCTATATTTTTTAATTTTTCTTAATCGTTTATGCAATATTAATTTATTATATAAGGGTAGAAACAGTGAATAAAACAATTTGCGTATATGCTTATGATACAGGGAATAAAGATATATTTTATTCTTCTTGACCTGATCTTAGCTTACCTGAAATATGCAAAAAATCAAAAAAATGAAAGAAAAAGATAACACCCTAAATTAGGGTAGGAAATGACATATCTTTAAATATTAAAACATATCAATGTATTTTTATTAAAGAACGAGCCCAAAGCTTATATTAATTTAGGAAATCATGAATTTTTAAGGTGCTCTGTTTTAAAAAGGGTTGCGATCAGCAAGATTGCTAGTAACAAAAAGTAGGAAAAGCAACGGGAATTAATTAATTTAATCATTTTATAATAATTAAAATTGATAAGGATGCTAATTTTCGTTGTCAAAAAATTAATTATTTAAGGATTTTTGAAAATATCAGTAGTAATAAAAAATAGCGGCTTTTCAAATGAAAAAATCGTGTGAGACAGAAAGCAATTCAATCTATTCTAACTTATCCCTTGTTAAAATATGTCAAAAGAAATTGAGCCTTATAGCAATTTGAGCAATAATTATACTTTAAATAACCTGAATCCAGCTCTAGCTCAAATGATAGATGAAATAAACGAGAAAATCCGTTACCTTGAGAAAGCAATGAATAAAAATAAGCTAGATAGTGAGCAAACATTTAAAAATCAAAAAAATTATGATGCTAATGAAAATATATTAGAAGATCCTGAATGCAAACTTCAAGAGCAAGAAAATTATTTTGAATGCAGATCAGAGTATCAAAAGAATGATTTTGATTTTAAAATTCAGAGTTTGGAGGATCATTTGAATTTAAGATTTCAATCTCTTGAAGATTATTTAGAATGCAGATTTCAGTATCTTGAACGTAAATTAAAAGAATCAGAAGCAGGCTATAATAATAAACTGAAGACTGTCAGATTAGAAGTAATTAAAGATAACTCAAGTGCATTTATAAGGCGTAAAAATACTCGCCAAATTTGCGAAAACAATAAGTAATGCTTTTATCATTAATTATATCTTTAAGAAAATTTAACTAATTATTTAATAAATATTGGATTTATGATAAAGCTTTTTAAATGATAGCAGCCCTCTATTCATTTTTTTGCAATCATAAACGGCTTATCATCAATATAATTTCATTACCTTAATTAAATCTAATTCTGTCTTTTATAAGCCACAAATGATCTATCTCCCTTCCACTCACCGCTCCATATTGTATCCATCTCATATGTGTCTTATTAAAAACCTCCAACTTCCCATATCCATACTCTTCAGTCATAAACAACGTCCACTCTTGCCACACCTCAGGAACAGGGTCATTATGTCCTTCATTATTTCCTCCATTCCCAGCTATTATATATACAGTTGCGTTTGCATTATAATGGGTATTGAAATCATCATACTCACTCTTCACTTTAGCATTCTTATAAATAGGTGTGCATCTTTCATAATAATGATTATGTGCTTCAAACATAATATCAACTGCATATTCATATCACAAATCTTCCAAAGATGACCTTAATAGGTCAGCTTCATGTGTACATTGAGCTACGGTCATTAACGAGCAATACAAAGGATGATGGGTAAGCACAAAAATCCACGGCCAAGTTTCTCTGTGTTTATTTGCAAATTCCAAGTCTTGCTTCAGCCAATTAAATTGTGTCAAAATTTGTTCTGGGTGATCATAAATATACAGTTCTGTATTTATTATAATAAAATGAGCAGCTCCCAGATTAAAAGAATAAAACCAATTCGTGCCATTATTTGCATCATTTAAAGGCATTTTAAATCTTGTCCTATAATGTGTAGAATTATGCCTGATTTCATGATTCCCAGGCGTTACCATATATGCAAAATTCGCTGCTATATCCTGAATAGAGTTAAAAAATCTATCCCCGACCATACCGTCATCTTGGTCCATATCATACGCGATATCTCCTATATGCAAAATCCCTAAAAAGCTTCTGATTTTTATTTCTTGACTTAATCGATTTTTTACATGTTTTGAATTTTTCCCTATACCTAAATCGCCATAAATAATCATTGATAAAGGATTTTGTGAGTCCTGATAAGGAAGCGAAGAGTCTGGAGTTCTACCGCTGAACATGTAGACTTTGCTTTGGGCCATGGGATTTGTAATAAAATATTCATAAAAACAGTCTGGTCGCAAGTTTGGCATTATGGAGGTGTAGATGTATTGGAGACGATATATGATTTCGCCTGCATTGAAGGCTTGGATTGAGGAGGGAACTGTGAGCCAATCTGAAAAAATATTGGAACAGAGAAGAGGGCGATATTTGATAGAGGAGTCAAGCTGGAGATAGGTGATTCAGGTTACTCGCATTTCGTTTTCATGTTCGGTTCAGGAGAGATGGATTTGTTCAGGCTGGTAGATGGAGCTTGAAGCAAGGGTTAATACAATGATTAGAGAAAATTTCAACATTTTGAATACTTTTAATATGTAAAAATTTGTAATTTATTAAATAAGATTGGTAAATTTTGTAAATTATAATATTAGGAAATAAATGAATAACTAACAATAAGGGTCTAAGCTAAAATTTTATTTTAATTCAAATATTATGAAACCTAGATCGCCTATGCCTGTGAAGAAACTGCATTAAATTGATATTAAGTAATTCACAGATATTATTTCCTTCACCTCTTAATTTTTCCACAAAAATTTTTTGATTTCTTCAAACCAACAGATCAAATTAAGGCATTTTATAATAATTAAATGATTCTATTATAGAATTAAATATAAACGCATAAGCCCAGCTCTTCAACTCAATAACAAAATAATCCTTGGTGAAAAATAATCCACCATTACGTGAAAATGGAATTAGCAAAATGAGGTAATCACTCAAAGAATTTTCATCAATAAATATTTCTAAATTTCTCAATAAATATCTATTTTCTTATAAGCTATCATATTCTCTATCAAAAAATCTATTCAAAATCATCCAATTTTTTAATTCCCTTCAAAACACCCAAAATCTTCTTATAAGCTTAAATGAATTAGATCAATTTCTGTTTAACCATCATTTCTTATACAAATAGTTTAAAAATGATCCTGCTGTTTTTAATAAGCGTAGCTTTGGCGCAGCAGACGACCCCTATAAAGCCTGTAAATTTCATTTAGGAAGCTGTTTTAATCGATCCAGTGCCTAGAAAAGACACTTCTGGGAAAACAATGGAAGATCCTCCATGTGGAGGCAGAGGAAAAGGTTTAGCACATACATTAGCAGAGCCAGGCCAATTTCACCCTGTTACCTGAATGATAGTTCATCCTGCAGAGACTGGAAATTGCACTTTAAGACTTACTTCAGGGACAGATTTCAATAAATATGTGACATTGGCTCCAACTGATAACTCAGCAGATGCATCAGGCTGGTTTCCGTGTGGAAGAAAAGAGCTTTATCATGAAAGCAAAACTATAGTATTTCCTGATCATTTTACATGTGACGAATGCACTTTACAATGGATTTGGAAAACCTATATTGGCACTTTTTATCAATGCAGCGAAATTCAAGTCAGATCAACTAATAGCATGGCCTGCTTTGGAAAATGCAAAAACGGAGGAGTTTGCACAGATGGGAATTGTGAATGCCCAGTTGGTTTTTCAGGACAATTTTGCCAGGATGCAACTGAAGAAACTAAAGAGGAAGAAATTAATGTTGTGGGGTATTTAATTACATTTTTGATTTTTGTGATTGTTTGCAGTGCGCTTGCAACAATTCTGTATTATTTCTTCAACCAAGATAAAATTCCACCACAAGCTCAGAAATTTTTAAGGGCTAATTGTCCATGGTGCTTGAGAAAAGAAGCAATAATAGAAGAAGAACAAAGAGAAGAAAGGGAAAGCGAGCCACCTGTTGTGCAGAGAGAAAGATTGGTTATTAACGTATAGGAGAATGCTCTAAATTAAATAATCATTATTTAAATTAGCCATTCAATTTAAAATAAAAATGAAAAATTTAATAATTTATTTGAAAATAAAACAGTTTTGAAATCAAATTGTTTTTTATTAGTTAGGTTTAGCCTAGTTGTCTTCGTCGCATTCACAGCCATTCTCATCGTGCTCATCATGCTCGTCATATTCATCACCACACTCATCATTCTCATCATTATCATCATAATCATAATCATCACATTCATCCCTATCATCATAATCATCAGATTCATCACATTCATCATATTCATCGAGCTCATCAAATTCATCTTCATCTACTTCATAAGCTTTAATGCAAAACTCTTTTCTTCCTCTTCTGCAACCGTCTGAAGTGACTTTAATAATAGCAGTAATTTCATCATCTTCATCATATCCATGTCTGCCATATCTTCCTCCTAAGAATCCGTATCCTTCATCATACTCTCCATGGTGTCTGTAGCGTTCATCTTCATCATATTCATCATTGCAGTTGTCGTCATAGTCGCCATATTTGTGCTCATCATTTTCCCAATGGTTTCTATGATATCTGCAAGAATCATCATCATCATCATCTCCTTCCCAGTCATCGTTATCATCTCTGTCCCAATCATCATGTTCATCATCATCTCTGTCATAGCATTCGTCTCTTTCGTCGTGGTCGTCTTCATCGTGCTCATCATAATCGTGCCTGTGCCTATTATAATAGCATGAATCATCACGGTCATCACAGTCATCTCTATCATCATGATCATCCCTATCATCCCATTCGCCATTGCACTCATCTTCGTCATTTTCCCATTCATCATCGCATTCATCATTTTCATCCCACTCTCTTTCATCATGATCATCTCTATCATCAAAATCATCACATTCATCGTTGTCATAGTGATCATCATGGTCTCCACAAGAAATTTCATCTAACAAATCAACTCTCGAATCAATAATATCGTCTCTTTCTTCTAATCTTTCATCAACAGCGCATTGCAAATCTCCATTTCCTATTACTCCGCCACAGTTATCTTTTAATTCTAAAAGCTGGTTCTTGAAAAACTTTGTTTTGACTGAAAATACGGTTAATGAGAGAACAATAAGAATTGCAAGCTTCATTATTTTTTATATATACTGATATTTTTTTCTACTGATATGTTTGTAACCATTGAAAAATTCATTTATTTTAGGAGAGTTTTCTGATAAGAAGTTTTTCATTAATGGAAGCGTGAATTTTTATTTTTCATATTATTTAAGGAAGCTAGGAGAAGTTTGTAGAGTAAAAAAATGGCGAATTCAGAAATTTTTATAGAAATAATTGATTTTGGGAATATTTAAGCATTTTAAGAAATTGTAATTGAGAAAAAAAGAAGGTTTTTAGGAATAAAATTAAATAAAACGTTTGTTGTTAATAATTTTTTCTGATCAGATTTCAACTTAATATTTAAATTATAATTTATTTATAATTTTCAAACACCCAAACTATCAAGAATTATCATAAAGTTTCATTAAATTTGGCTTAACTTAAACTTAATTTAGACTATTGGATAAGCAGGCTGCATTTGAATTCCACAAACTCCTCTTCCAGCCACAATAGCTATCCTGATATACCCTGCTTCTCCCCAGCTAGTTCCCCATGAGTTTTTAACTTTCCAATACTGAGGACTATTAGTTTGATTATACCCAACTACAAGAACCTCATGATCCAAATTAGTTCCACAATCACTGCTTACAATTCCTCCTTTATAAAGTTGCCATGCATTTTGATCAGCTTCTACAGAAACTCTTATAGGCTGCTGGGCAACAGCAATTTGCATTTGTTCCACATCGTCTGCTTTGACTACTTTATAACTTGTAAATGTGGCTGCGAATTGTTTTTCTTTGGTTTGGTTGCAAAGACCATCATGAGCTGTATAAGGGTAGTTTTCTTCTGATGTAATTCCTCCATTTTTTACAACATATTTCATGGCTTGAGTCATAGTGCCACCTCCACAAGCCAAATTTCCATATGAATAAGAGCAATCCATAAGCTGCTGTTCTGACAAAGAAGTCAAGTTATGCCCAGCTAAAAACCAAGCACTTTCACAAGACCCAGTCGTTGCAAAAGCCCAACAACCTCCACATTGTCCTTGATTTTTCACAGGGGTGACTGCTCCTTTAGTAGTCCAATCAACTTGTGTAGGAATTGTGGTATTTTGTAGTAATTTTACTTCAGCAGAAGTGTCTGTTTGGATTTTTGTAGGTGTATAAGTCATCTTAAACTCTGAAAAAGTCATATCAGCGAATTCGTTGATACCTAAATACCAAGTATTGCCTTGGGTGTTAAAAACACGGATATAAGCGGAATTGTCTCTGAAAATTTTGAATCTGCGGGAGTATTCTTCTTCAGAGTAGTTTTTGTTGTATTTGGCAATGAAATCTTGGAATTCTTGTTCGTCTATTTGAAGTTGGATTAAAGCTGGGGTTGGTGGTGTTTTTAATGAATAAGAAACAGTTGCGATTACGCCTATAAGAGCAAAAGCGGCTATAATAGCTATGTAAGTTTTTTTGGATTTGGATCCATAAGCTAATTTATAGTCCATTTTATTATAATTATTTCCCCAGTAATGGATTTCTTATGGATATGCCTGCAAAAGTTGTGGATTTAATCAATGAAGGTCTTAAAATAATTTTTACTTATTAATATAGAGATTTTTTTAAAAACTAATGAGTTTAAATTATACGATTGGATAAGCTGGCTGCATTTGGATTCCACAGATTCCTTTTCCAGCTACAACAGCAATTCTGATATATCCAGCTTCACCCCATTGTGCTCCCCATTGGTTTTTGCATTTCCAGTAAGGTGGACTATTAAGTTGATTATATCCTACAACTGTAACTTCGTGGTCATGAGCAGTTCCACAGTCACTGCTGACGATTCCTCCTTTATACATTTGCCAAGCAGCTTGGTCTGCTTCAACTTCAACTCTTACAGGTTGTTGGGCAACTGCAATGTACATTTGGTCAACGTTGTCAGCAGCTACAATTTTATAGCCTGAGAAAGAAGCTGCAATGGTTTTGGCTTTAGCTTTGTTGCAAGTTCCTTGTACGGCAGTGTAGTTGTAATTGGCTTCAGTGGTAATTCCACCGTTAGCAATAACATATTTCATAGCAGCAATCATGGTACCACCTCCACATCCATCATTTCCATAGCTTGATGAGCAATCCACAAGCTGTTGTTCAGAAAATGATGTCAAAGGATGTCCAGCAATAAACCAAGCACCTTCACAAGGTCCAGTAGTAGCAAAAGCCCAGCAAGATCCACATTGTCCTTGGTTTTTCACAGGTGTTACAGCTCCTTTAGTAGTCCAATCAACTTGTGTTGGGACAGTTTGAGCATCAAAAATGTGAACATTTTCAGGTTCATCAATTTGGGGAATCCTGTGAGGGGTATAAATTGACTTGAACTCTGCAAAAGTCATATCAGCGAACTCGTTGACTCCTAAAAACCAAGTTTTGCCTTGGGTGTTGAAAACACGGACATAGGCGGAGTTGTCTCTGAAAATTTTGAATCTGCGAGAGTATTCTTCTTCAGAGTAGTTTTTATTGTATTTTGCAATATAATCTTGGAACTCTTGTTCATCGATTTGGAGTTGAGATAAGGCTGGAGTGCTTGAGGATGATTTTGGATAGAAAGAAACTGTGGCTACGACACCAATTATTGCCAAAGTGGCAAAAATAGCGATATAGGTCTTCCTTGGCTTGCTGTCTACAGTCAAGTTATAGTCCATTTTAATATAATTATTTCCCCAGTTGATGATATAAATATGGATTGATTTTTATAATTATTTCCCCAGTTTGAAGTTCAAAGTAAAATTAAATTGAGGAACATAAAGGGATGTGAGAGTATTATTTTTAAAAGATATGGCTTCATAATTATGCAAAAATGATAGGTAAAGATATATTTTTTAATCCATTTATGTTATAGAGTTTAGATTGTAATATTTCATATTAGGTTTATTTAAATAGTTGTTTTCACAAATGATAATTTGCCTTTTGATGCATATGTGATATAAGCTAATTTTATGATTTAAATATTTATAAATTGCTATTATTTAATTAAATAATTGAGTTTTATAAATTTGACTTTAATCAAGTGATCCAATAAGTCCAAAAATTTAGTTTTCATAATTCTCCATATTTTAATTTGAGAATTATCATAATAAAGTTCTCAATAGGATCTTGGATTTCTTATTCTGAAGATGCTAAATTAATAGTGTTTATTATAATATATAATTTTCGGTCCTTTAAATAATGAGACAGCTTATAAAATCTCATTATCATCAACATCATATTTTTCATTAAAAATTACTTTTTATGCAATTAAATCAGCTCATCATTTTCTTAATTTTCACTGACCATTTTGATATATCTGAATTCTCCAGCTTACACATTTTCCAAATTTTTTAAACCCTCTCTACAATCTTCCTCTGATTCCTTTATTTATCAAATCAAAAAATCATTTATTTTATTCCAAAAATTCTTTCCTCAACAACCCCAATTCTTTCTCTATTTTTCTTCCAGCTTCACCAAAAAATTTTTAAATTAACTTTTACTTACTTCTTACAGCTTTTCAAAGACAAATTTGCATCCATATTTACCGTAATAATTTGAACGCAAATAAAATGTATTCTGATATTGAAAGTGGTGGGGCAGTAAATTCCAGCTCAAGAAATTTGACTGGAAATTTGTGTATTTCAGAGGACTTATTATCCTCTGAAAAGAGCTCATTCCCTGACGACAAATTGGAGCTTGAAGAGCTAATTGAAGGCCATCTTACATTAGGTTTTTTCTTACAGAGATCTGAGATAAGCCGGCTATCAAGATTATTTACATTAATTACAGTCTTAGCTTTGGAGCTTGTGCTTCAAGGGTTTTTCTTTTTCTCATACGAAAAATTTGATCCTGAAGCCTACACAGAAACCATTTTTTCAGAATTTTCTAGTAAGTTTTTTGTGTATGCCATTTTGGCGGCCACAATAGCGATGCCTATTGAAGCTTTTATGCTGATTTTATTGAGTATCAATAGAAAAGAAAATAATGGAAGGTTTTTGATGTTTACTGGTATGGGAATTTTGATAAGTTTTGGGTCTATTGCAGGTATTTTTATGATGGATTATGGATATATGTATTGGGGTATGTGTTTTGCAATAGAAGTTATATTGGAGATGGGAATAGTAGAAAGTTTTTTGATGTTTGTGAGGTATTTTATGATTCAAAGCTTTGGATCGATGAAATAAATATAACTAATAGATGTGTATAAGATAAAAACATTTAGACAGATTAATTAAGCACTTATTAGAATATTAGAAGAAAAAATATCGAAATGCGTAACTCCTAATAGGGCATTTTAATTTTCAAAAAAGTTAAATATATATGAATCATATAAATCAATAGGAATCCAGCAAAAATAATGCTGGGGTCTAAGGCTTATCTAATTAATCCTAAAATTTTATCCAAAATATTGTAAATTTAATATCCTCTATTCTCAACTGCTTCAGGATTTTCATTTTTCCAAAGATTAATCAGTCTAAGTTCTTCTTTTAAGCTATCTGCAGCTGTAATTGGAGGGTATTTTGCCAATGTTTCTTCTCTTGACAACTGGAATCTATCAGCAAATTCTTCCATTGGCTGCACCACCACATCATGTCTAAAATGTCCAAACAATGTGCTACTGACTCTCCACAGAATTTTTCCGCTCTCTATTGCAGCATTAACAGCAGCTTCTGTTCTCTCATTAAATATAACTTCATGAAATCCAGCCAATACATAACCTCCAGTGATATATTCAAAAAGCTTTCCAGCTTGTAGAAGTAAACAACCATTTGGAACTGCAACATCAATTTTTTTGTTGTTTCTTGTCCATGCTGCAAGTCCTGGAAATCTTGATTTTCCATGAATAGTAATAAAATTCAAGTCATAGTGATACCCAGCAAACACAGTCCCTTTTCCCCACTTCCTTAAATCAGCTCCAGTAGGAGCTAACAAAGTGGGAGCTCCTCTCATCATATCAACAATTTTTTCTGGTTGCACCCCAGAAGCCACCTCAAACATCCTCACAACTGTTTCCAAACTCCTAAGCATAAGATCTCCCCAATTATTCATAGTGCTTGCCCATTGTGGAAAATCAGGTGGGACAATATTTTCAGGATCCACATCAGAACTAGGAGTCCCAAAACTTCCAACTCTCCAGAAATATCGCCATTTCGCATCATATTGTGGTGGACATTCAGAGACAGCTTTTGAGTCTTCTGGCAAATTATTCATTCTTTCACAGTGATTTCGAGCTTTTTCAACATTTTCTGGGGTTGCGCCTATTTGAAAATGAAGCTCAGGGTGGACTTCGGCGACTTTTTCACCATTGTAAAGCTGGTTGCTGGCTCTGAGATAGTATTGTTCCATCATGTCGATGAAATCCCAATTGGCTTGTTCATTGACGCGAGGGTCACGGGCAATAAGAAGTCCGGTGTAATGAAAAGTTTCCATGACTTTTTGACATTCGTCTTTTATGGACTGTGGAAGAGGCTCGTTAGGGTGATTTGCCATGTGATCGAGAAAACCACCGAGATCAACCACTTGTGGAGTGTCCATTAAAATTAATGACTTAAAACGAGCGCTGGTGAATATTTAATGGAATATTAAAAAGATGAAAGTGAGAGAAATGCAAGTTTCAAGGAAATTTCAGTTCTTACAAAATTTTATCAAATTTAGCTAAAATCAAGGTTTTATTGTAATCCGCAAAATTAAAATTAATTCTTTAATAAAACCACAACTTTACTTGACTTTCTATTAAATTAATTATGGCATATTTACATTATCCCCAATAAAAGTCCAACCTTCCAACCTATGACTATCTCCTTCAGGTGAACTTTGTCTTCCTCTAACCTTATATTGAGGTATATTCTGAGGTGAAATTCTTTTTATATTAGGTTTTGGTGGCTTCATCTCTCTTCTCATAACTTTTCCCCAATCAATCCCTTCAAAAAATTCATGTCTTTTTATATCTTCTGCATCATAATGGCTCCCCAATCTCCTATTTGGATCTCTTTCCAATAAACCTGCCAATAAACTTTTCACTTCTGGGCTTAAATATGCAGGAAGCTTTAATTTCGCATTTTGAATATTATAAAATAATTGTTCCCTATTACTTGCATAATAAGGTGGAGCGCCTGTAAGCATTTCATATAGTAAAACTCCAAGTAAATATCAGTCTACAGCTTTTCCATGACCTTTTCTTTTGAGCATTTCTGGGGCTAAATATGCAACAGAGCCACAAAAGGATTTAGCGGAATCATTTTCATAGACGCCTTCTTTTGATAGTCCGAAATCAGTGAGTAAAGCGTGGCCTTGAGCGTCTAAAACGACATTGTCTGGCTTAAGATCTCTATAAATGATGTCTCTTTTGTGAAGTTCTTCTAAGGCTAATAGAATTTCACATAGATAAATTCTTGCTCTTTTTTCGTCAAATTTTTTGTTTAGAGTGATATAAGATGTCAAATCGCCGCCTGGGCAGTAATCTAAAATTAAAAATAATTTATCAGATGTTTGGAATGCATATTTCAATCCAACTATAAAAGGATGATGAAAATAACTCATCACATTTCTTTCCGTAAAAGCATACTTTACCAAATTCTGCCCAATAACTTTATTTTTCCTCAAAATTTTCATCGCAAAAAGCTCATCAGTGCCTATCTTTCTAACTAAAAACACTTCTCCAAAGCTTCCTTTCCCCAATTGAGAAATTGCTTCAAAATCACTTGCAGTCACTTTTTTATTTTCATTTTTTTCTTCTTCATCAAAAATTGGGACTTTTGAAGCTTTTTCTTTTCCTTTGTCATTAGGAATAAAAGGGCTTGATAATCTTTGCATCATTTGTTCTACCTCAGACTCTTCAAAAGTTTGTATTTCTATTGTTTCATCTTCTTGAGAAGGTACAGGGGAATCTGGAAGAGCTTTTTCTGTTTGCCTATAAAAAATTGTTAAAAATGATTTATCTTTTGCAATTTGTGATGGAGTTTTTCCATTGATATCTTCTATATCAGTTCTTGCACCTACATTAATAAGAATTTTCGCAATATTTTTATTTGCGTTTTTACATGCTAAATGCAAAGGGGTTTGCAAATAATTATCCTGGGCATTTAGGTCATAAATTTCTGCTTTTTCTAGCAATAAATCAAGAATTTTAATATTCCCGATCTCTACCGCTCTATGTAAAGGCGTTTGATTGTATTCCCCTCTATAAGAAAGCTGCGCCCTTTGATCTCCATACACTTTTTCATCTAGTAAATCTACACATAGCTCAAAATCATTATTTTCTATAGCATTTCAAAGCATTATATTTGCTTTCCTTTTATTATTGTAAAAATGTTTGAGTTTTTTATTGAGCTCTGTCTGAAAATGACAAATATTATTATCGTTGAAAAATTCAGCCTGAGTTTTGTCTGTAGTGCTTGATGATCTTTTTCTTGTGAGTTTTGGGGATAAGTCTTCAGAAGTTTCATTTTCATCATAATGTACAGGTTTTGGAGACTTATTAAGATAATGAAATCTAGATGAAGAGCTTTCATCTTCTGTTGTTTTATCTTGAGTATCAAACTGAACTGAAGACATAAAATTGTCCACATCTATAGATGGACGAGCTTGGTAACATGCAAAACCTGACAATAACTTGCGGATGCCTGCAAAAAGACCTCCTTCCATGTTAATGATTTTATTAAATATTATCGAATTTAGATTTTATAGACAGCTTTTAAATATTCTTATATGTAAAAATAATTATTTACAGCTATTACCCTAAATAAAAAAATAGAAAATAAATTCTGTGCTTGGATTTTCAAAAAAATCATATTTTGTAAATAATTTTTTAGAAAAGAAAAATAATCTCTGATATAAACAATTCAATCGTTTTTTTTAATTTGATAGTTGGTCATATATTGATGACCAAAATGGGGTTTTAACAAAAAATTATTATATGGAGCCCAGGAATTTCATCCTCATTATGGCAGTTAGCGAAAACCTAGGGATCGGTTACCAGAGAGTTCTCCCATGGAAAATCCCAGAAGACTGGGAGCATTTATTAAAAACTATTGTCGCAGGCCCTGAAAGAAATTCATTCGTTATGGGAAGAACCTCCTGGGAAGACTCTCCTAAGCCATTTCCGGGTATAAGAAACATTATAGTCTCCAGATCTCTGCAGCACGCTGAAGGCGCAGACATCTACACTAATCTTCGTGAAGCAATCGCAAATTCAACTGGTTTATGTTTCATAGGAGGTGGATGTGAAATTTATCGTGAATGTCTTTCTCCTCCATTGGTCCAATACTGCACACAAATTTATTTGACTCGCATTTCCAACACTATAAAATGTGATACTTTTTTCCCGTTCAATGCAAAAACTCTATTTCAAGAACCATTAGTTGAGGGGTTTTCAATGACTTTGATTTCTAAGACAAAATCACATTTGGACTATACTTATGATTTTACTATATTTTCTAATGATAGTTTGCCACGTCAACCTCATTGTATAGAATATCCTCTTCATGAAGAATTTCAATATTTTGATTTAGTAAAAGAAATTTCTTTATCAAAAAATATAAAAGTGGATGGAAATGGTCGAGAAATAGCTTCTTTGTTTGGAAAAATGATTAAATATGATTTAAGTATGAGTTTTCCTTTATTCACAACAAGAAGTATGAACTGGGGAGAAATTGTGGAAAAATTATTAAGAGGGATTCATGGAGAATCCTCAAGTTCTGCTGAAGATGGGCTAAGATATGATATACAGTTCAGAAATAATGAATTATTAGCTCAAGGAATTGATCAGCTTGCTGAAGCGATTAATTTAATTAGAAATGAGCCAAATTCAAGCAAAATTATGATAAAATTTGGAAATTCATGTGATATTACTTGCCAGTTTTATGTGGATGAAGGAAAATTATCAAGCTTGGTATACCAAAGCTCAGAAGATATAGAAAGAATACCATCTGGTATCGCTTTTTATTCCCTTTTTACTTGTCTGATTGCTCAGATTTGTGGGTTGAAAAGGGGAGAATTTAACTATCTTATTGGAGTTTTGGAGTGTGAATTAAATAACCTTGAAAAACTCCAAAAGCAAATAAAAAGAAACCCTTATCCATTTCCTCAAATAAAATTCAGAGAAAATATTGAATCAATTGATCAATTTACACGTGATGATGTGGAGCTTCTAAGATATTTTAATCATGGAGAAATTTAATCACAGATTAATTAATCATAAGCAAATAAGTATTTTTTAATAATTTTGAACTCATAGAAAATATTAAGAATTTTTATTATACAATTCTGGTCATTTTTCTTGACTCTATACAACAATATATAATATAAAAATTTTTGTAAATTGTCTTCACATAAAATTGAAATTCTGTCAAAAAATCAAATGAATAAATAAATCAAACAGATATTAATAACTTCATTTTTTCTACATTATTATACTATACTGATATCTATTCCAAAAATTTCCAATCGTCACATAAGTAACTATTTATCATTTATTTATTCCTGTATGATTGAGCTATTTTACTTCAACATCAAAAATATATAAATTTTCAATAAAAATAGCTCTATAATGATTTTTTTGCATTTTTATGATCAAAGAAACACTTGTTTCAGCTGTCAGTTAAGCAAATTTTGAATTAAAAGAAAGAAAATCCAACAGATATTAAATGGACTCTGAATATCATAAATTAAAAGATTTTCGAGAATTCTTTGTAAAAATAAATTGGATAAAAATCAAATATTTTACTTACAATTAATTGATTAGTTTGATTTCTTCCATAACTCCATTCACGCTATCACCACTGTCTCCAGTTTCCACGGTTTTCGGAGCATAATCCGTCAAATAATTGAAATCGGCTGGTTCCACCTTTTGTGATCCACGGAAATTACCATGTGCTGGGGATTCTTCGAGATTAGCGTTTAGTTCTTCAACAACAAATAGCAAATTTGGTTCAGGGATGTTTTGGTGATTTATGATTAGATCTGCTTTTGGAGCAGTCACCAAAGGAATCTCAGTGTATTCAACGTTTACTGTAGGGACTCTGACTTGTTTTGAAGATTCAGGTTCAATCGATTTAGTTGGGTGACTGGCAATTGCATTCTTATTTTTTGTACACACGCAACCCATTGGAAAATTAAATATATTAACCTATTTACAAGCTAAGGCTAATAATAGAGAACAACAATTGAAGAGAAGATTTTGTTTTTAGGTATTAAAAATTTATAATCATCGATTTAGACCATCTTTATGTGCTGATAATATTAGAAATAAACTTCCATAATTATTGAAAAATATTCTAATTAATAGCTCTGGGAAAAGAATATATTTTAATAAATATATTTTTAAATGCAAAAAATTTTAGCAGTTTATTTTCAAATTTAAAATAATTTTAATAAAATTTATCTAATAATCTTATATATCAATTAGATAAAATTATAGATTTATAATTCTCTATAAACCAAAATGTCCAAACAAGTGAAGCTTAAAAAGAAGCCTCAGGCCCGCAAATCTAATCAAATCCTAACTTCTGTGTTAGGAGCCTCAGTATTACCTGACATCGCCGAATCTTTAAAAGAGTCAGACGAGGCACCTTTGTCACGAAATGAGCGAAAAACCCTAGATCCTTCAGATTCCCCCAGAAGCCACTCAAGCTTTCAGCTGCTTAACGAAGATTCCCCACAAAGGCTATCACTCGCAGAAGAACGTAAAGACTCAGAAACCCCTGAACTAATTGGAGATTATCCCACAAAAAATCAAAATCCAAATGAAAATCAATATTTTGGTGCTGGACAAGTTCCTGATACCAACGAAGAAATAGAAAATTTCACCTTTCAAGCTTATCAAAGAAAAGATATCCAAAATCCTGCTATGGATTTTGTAGAAAGCAAAGAAAATCCAAATGAAAATAATGCTATGAGGCAATTAACACCTGAAGGTAATTCAGTTGACCAGCAAGAATCTATAAATGACGATAAGTTTTCATTTTTAACTGAAGAAGAATCAGGAAAAAATTCGTCTATGCCTCCATCGATAGAAGCAGAAATTTCATCGTCAGAGTCTGAGAGTAAGTCTGGGAAAAAAAGTAAAGAAAAAGTTGAAATTGTGCAGGAGAAAGTGATGGTTAAAGAAAATGCTCCTGAATTATTAGAAAATGTATCAGAATTAGAACAAGTTTTACAATTGTTTGCAAGTTTGAAATTCCAAATTGATCCAAATAATCAAAAAGTGTTAGATGGAATCAGAAATTTTCAAGTTAAAGATCAAGCTGTTCAAGGAGTAAAATTGGCATTAGACAATATTGCTAAGCAAATTTTATGTGAAAACTGCGGACAAAAAGTATCAGAAATTGAATTGGAATGTTCCCATAAATTTTGCATTGGATGTGCCAAAGCCAGAATCAAAGTAAAATTCCTTCTCACTGACTCAGAAATAGATAGATTTAAACCATCTTGTCAAGTATGTGGAGAATTGTACACAAAGGAAGACATTACAACAATACTAAAGCCAGAAATAGATGAACTCATAGCCCAAAACGACAGTGACGAATGGAGAGCTTGCATTACTTGTGGGCTTAAAAAAGAAGTAAAAGAATATTATGGAGACTCTTGCAAAGAATGCTATGCTTTTTATATAAGAAGTGGAAAAATTGTGAAACATGATCAAAATACCACTCACTTTTTGGAAGAAAAAGGATATTGCCATGGCTGCAAAACGATAAGATACTTTGTAGGCGATTATTTGACTTCTGTTTGTTGCTATAATCATACGCATTGCAAAAATTGCTTGGAAAAAGACGTTGAGAAAGGATACTGTATAACTTGTAAAACACCTTTTTCGACAGAATATATCCAAAAAATCAATAAGGTTTTGAAAGGAAGATGTGTGACTTGTGCTGAAGAATGTGATAGAGAAATATTAATTCCTAAAAACTGTTGCCAGCATGACGTTTGCTCAGTTTGTCAAATAAATTCAGGTTTAAGTACTTGTCTGGCGTGCAATGCTCTATTATCTTCTCGCAGCTGCAAATTTATTGATGAAATAAAACAGTTAGCTAATTAAAATTATTTGAAAAAATTAATATAGTTATAAAAAATTGCTATTGTTTAGTTTGAATTCTTTGTATCATTATGCTAACTCTTCTTTCTAAATCAATATTTTTGTTAATTTTTAATTTCTCAACTTTTTTATCATGTTTTTTATTATATTCTTTTGTTTTCAATTTTTTTTCTTCTTTTAGCTTCATCCTTTCTTGTTTTGCTTTTTCCAATTTTTCTTTGATTTCTTCATAATTGTTTTCTAGTTCTCTTTTCTGCTCCTCATCCATTTTTTGCTTTTTCAGCTGCTTTTTTTTGAATAAAACTGCATTTTGTGTGGCTTTTCTGCTGAGTTTTTCGTAAAGTTCATATTTGGCATTTATTATATTTTTTTTGATTTTTTCTTCAAGGGCTCTCATAATTAAAAAATCTTTTCTGGACTGTTTTAATTTAAAATCTTTTGAGGATAAAGGCTCAATTTTTGAAGGGGAAATAGTGTCTCCATTTTTGAGAATTGGGCTTGCTGGGGAAGTTTGGGTATTTACTTGGAGTGATAGACTTTCAGGTCGAAATTTTCGAGGTTCATATTTTGGGGAAATTATTGAGGAAAATCTTATAAATGGTTCTCTGTGTGTGTAATCTGTAGAATTTTGCAGATTTGTAGGGTTTTCTGATGAATTTTCGGTATCATCAACTACTTTTGTGCTTATAATTCGTTCCAGTAGTATTTTAAATGAAGTTTTAAAATCGTATTTATTTTCTTCATTTACATTTTCTTCTGTTTCTAATAAAGCTGGTTCAGTTTCAATGTATTCCTTTTTTGCTGCTTCTGGATGAGTTTCATGGTATTTTTCTTCCAAAAATGAATTCATATATGGCTCCGGCTCATATCGATGTGTAATTAAATAATTAGTAATTGCCTGATTTACAGAATCAAAACCCTCTGATTCCATTTTTGATTTAAAAATTTTATACTTTGCGTTATCTTGGTGTGCAATGGCAGCTGCTGAACTATGATTTCTTCTTAACCGTGCTGGAAGTTCAAATTCAGATATTGAATGTGTGCATCTATCTCTGCTGCTAAATGTGATTGCTTCTTGTTTACTGCATCCAATTTCACGCAATTTCAAGTAATTCAATGCATCTTCTATTTTTAATTTTGAGTTTTTAGGAGTTAATTTGTAGCAATGCCCCATTTCTTCATAATGATTTTTTCCGATTGAATCTTTCAATTTATTTTCAGTTATTTGTGTAAAATTGTGTGCCAAGTTATTATTTGTTGGTGAAACTACGTCTCAAGAATGATTAGTCCTATGTGTTTTAATATAAGCAGTATTCGGAAGAGTTGGCTTATAAGAATTCATTAAAGTTGAAATAGGAACCCCCGAATTATTATGAAACCATCTAGAAGTCCCCGGCTTTTTCGCATATATAGCAAGTTCTTTGAATTTCAGGTCTTTTTTAAAGTCCAAAGCTTCAGTATTATCAAAAGTCTTATACATATTTAATGCAATCCTAAAAAAAATTTAAGCTAATCATCTTTTTTATATAAATCATAAGGGATTTCTTCACAAAGCGCAGGGTTTTCATAATTTTTTATATAAGCCTCAATAAGCAATTGAGAAATTTCCCCTCTTGCCCCATTTCCAATTTTTTTTCCATCCCATTCTAACACAGGATGTATGGTATCCCCACTCGAATAAAACATTTCTTCACACGTTTTTGCTTCATCTATATGAATATCTCTCTGTTCAATTTTCGCCAAAATTCCTTTTTCTAATAACTCTTTCGCATTATTTAACACACAGAGCGATGTCGTCCCTCTAAGTATATCATCATATGGAGGTGTCACAAATCTTCTCCCAGGCAGTATAAAAGAAAGATTCGCTACTGGTCCTTCTGCAATAAATCCTTCTTCATTTACCATAACCCCAAAATGTCCTCCTTGGTCTTGGGATTCCATTGCACACAGTGCATTCAACAAATAATTCGTTGATTTCATGGTAGCTAATAGTTTAGGCTTCAATGGTACAGATGACGTAAATTCTTTTGCTATATCTGTATTCCCATTTCTTGCGTCTCCTTCAAAAGCAATTGCATAAAACGCTGATCTTCCTTTCATTGGAAAAACTTCTATGCTCCCAGGCCCTGCTGACATCCAATATCTAATTTTGCAGCTTTGCAACCCTGTAGAAGCTGCAAGCTGCTTCAAAATTTCCCCAATTTTTTCCTTTTCAAATGGTAATTCAATTCTTGCCTGATTAGCTGATTTTATAAGCCTATCTAAATGCAATTGTAAAATAAATGCTTTTCCATTAACTATAGACAATGTATCAAATACAGAGTGTCCTCTATGAGCCATATGGTCGTCAATTGGGATACTCATTAAAGCGTGATCATTGATAATTCCTCCTAATAATGAATTATACATAGCTTTTATTGGAAACCGAGTTTTGCTGCTTCTATCAAGCGCTTCTAATACAAGCTTTCGAGTTTGAAGAATCGGCACTCGGTTCAGCATATTATTTAATTATGAAAACGAATTCAATTAAAGCTGCTGATAAAGAGGCACTCGAAGTATTTGAAATGTTATTTAACTTAGGCCAAACTAAAGCTTGGTATAAGACTTTAACGATATCAAGCTTTTGGTTTGAAAAACTGATAATATTGTTGAGAATTTCGCAGCTTTTCGTTTTTACGTTTGCTGCGAATTATGAGACTTGGCCTGTCAGATGAAGAGGAATGATACATGAGAGCGGGATTTCGATTATTTTTGCAGCGGATTTTGGGACGCTGTTTTATGATGATATAATGAAAGATAATTTTGCAAGAATCATGTATTCGTCAAGTTGAATTATTTTTGCAAGCGTTGTGATTGCGGTTTATGTGGTGGGAAGATTTTTTGTGCCTTTATCAGTGCTTTGAAGACTTAGATTTGAGCGATATTACTTAGATATCGCTCATCTACTGTATTTGCCTATTGCTCTTGGACTTCTACCGATTGCTATTTGCAGGTATGATAATTGTTGGGACGATTTAGGTTCTCAAACAACGACAAGTGTGATAAGCTTTGTTATCATGTTTTTATTTTTAATTGGGATGCCAATTTATGTAATATTAGCGGTTAGAAAAAATATCATAACGGATGATCCTGAAGCGCATGAAGATTTTATAAAGCAAAAAGAAATGGAATATGTATTGCAGATTTCTCATTCGTGGCTGAGTGAAAAGTATTATTTATTCTCATCATACAGAAAAACTGTATTCAGAATTTACCACAAATCCGTCTACGAATTTTTTGTGCTTTCATTGATTCTTGTTCATGGACTACTAAATTCCAACCAAGAAGTCAAAATGTTAGTACTAACTCTTCAATTATTCGGATTTGCTATATACATAACTATTTTCCCTGCTTATAGATGTTTATCATCCAGCTACCTATTTGCAGTTGGGGTATGAACTATCTGTGCAGATATGTTTTTAGGCTACTTAAAAGCTGCTCATTATAAAGCACAAGCCCTTGTGGATGAAAATATGGTTTCTATTTTGGTAGCAGTTAATGTAGCTGCCTTAATTATTCTCCTATTTTTAATGTGTGCATTTTTTATTTTCTGCTTGAAGTGGCCTGTGAATCTGAAAACTGTCAAAAATCTTGCTTTGGGGTATCGATTTCTATTAGCGGACCTTAGAAATGCCCAAAAAATGATATTGACTTTGAGAAGCTTATCGCATTATCAATTTGTCAAACCTGAGCCTGTAGTGGCTATGATCAGAATACTAAGAGATCATTATTATCTTTTATATAACGAAAATCATCCGTTGCAATATACAGTGCTTGAACAGCTTGATATGCTGAATTATCTTCAGCAACGAGTAAGTTCACAAACGCTTTTTCAACATAAAAGATATAAAAAACTCGAAGAAAACTTTGGCCTTGTGATAAGAGTTATGAATAGACGTTGGAGAGAACAAATTTTAATGTCACCAGTCAAAAGAAGAATTTTATTAAAACTATATATTTTGCGTATGTTTATCGGAAACAGAACAATGAAACCATATAACAGTGGTGAGCAAAACAATTATATAGGAAAAGGCGAAAAAATGCGCCCAATAGATATTAATGATTTTGACATGGACAAGCTTTATCAAAAATTAGAAAAAGTCTTAAGTGAAGATGATGCAAATGAAGAAAAAATGAATGATATCACATATGTTGGTAATTTTGAAGGAGATAGCCTTTCTCTTAAAGAGAATATTCAGCAAGCCCATGAGGAAAATAATATTCACTGGCTTGTGGATTTAACAGAAAATGCTTTAAATATAGGAGACGAAGACAGCATTGAAATGTTGGCTGAGATTTGGGATGAAAGAGGCATTAAAAATTTGCCTGAAGATTTAAGATCGCGGCTAAAAGATTATAAGTTTTAATGGTTTATGAAAATTAGTCTTTAATATCACAATAAGCACTTAAAAAATTCATATAAGGCACTGTATCAAACTTGTATTGGTCAGTATAAAACAAAAGCCTTAAATATGAAAATATATTCGGGCTCATTTTTGCACCAGTTTTTCCCATTGCTTCTTCAAGCTGCTTCAAATTAATAATCCCTGTGTTTTCTTTATCCATCTCTTTGCATGCTTTTTCCAACTCAATCCCATATTTTCCCAGCACATTTCTCAATTCACTATCATATTCATACTCTTTAGCCTCACTTAGCACTTCCCAAGGCTCTAAAATATCAAACAATCTTGCTATGCATTCTTCACAAGGAAGACTTGTGGAGCAGCCAAATACAAATCTACTGAAAAGCTCAGCTTGCGTTATATCAAAAACTACTGGTTCTTGTTGTAATTGTTGTGAAAATTCTGATTGTGTGTAATATCGAGATTCTTGGAAAAAAATATGAGGAACTTGTTCAGTTGTCCATCTTTTGACTTGTAAACGGTAACTGAGGTGGGTTATTGTATCTTTTATCTGCTCATATGTGATTAGTTCTGTTGGTTTTAGCTTCGTCAAAATAGATACAAAAGACTCATAAGAAATTTTTTGTGATTTTTGAAAAGCATTATGAAAAGTCTGAATTTCTTGAATAGTAAAATATAACCCAATTTTTTCTAAAGCTTCATTTAATGTATCTACATTTATATCAATATTTGCAATTTCTAATAACTCCCATGCTTTTTCTAGATTTATTCTTCTATGTTCTATAGCTTGCCATATTTCTCATATCAAAATATTAATATCTCTATTATTTTCCTCAGCCGTTCCACAATACTGACAATTTGGACATTTAAATTGCTCCCTCATCATTCTCAATTGATTTATCAAATTCATATTTTCCGCTTTGATTTTTTCATTTTCATCTCTTGCTTCTAATACCGCTTGTTTCATTTTTAATAGCAGCCCATCTCTTTTTTTCTTCCCTTTACTGTCAAGCATTTTTTCATCCCCAAACATAGTCATTTCATATATTTCCTGTTTTAATTTTTTTATTTGTATGCATTGCTGCAAGTATTTTTCTTGTAAATCTTGTGAAACTACACCGGAACTTAACTGGGTAAGTGCTTCTTCAAGCATTCTTTTTAGTCTTGTGCATTCATCGATGTACATTTTTATTTCGACTTCCATTTCTTGCATTCTTGTAGCTCTTGAGGCTTTTTTCAGCTCAGAAATTTCAATATCTTTGGATTCTATTTGTTTTTGGGCGTCTTTTAATTGATTTTTTAAATGATGAAGCAAGCTTCCTTTTTCATTTTCTTCATCTTCTTTGCGATTTTCTTTTTCCAGGATTTTTATTTTGGTTTTTAGCTTGAGATTTTCTTCACGGTAGAGGTTCATTTGTGTTTTGAATTCCATGGCACGATCATAGAGTTCTTCACGAGAGTAGGCAACGTTTTTTGATTTGGATTTGGATGGATCTGCTTTTGATTTATTTCGGGAGGGGAGAGCGACAAGGTTTTTATTGGCGGCTGTAAAAGGACGTGAACGAAAATTTCGTCATGCTTTGAGGTCTGGGTATTTTGCACTGTTAGGGCGGTTGTTTAGTTGGTGATTTTCGAATAAGGGATCCATTTTTAAAGTTTAAGAATAAAGAAAGAAGAAAGGCAGTATATTTTTTTGCCTAATAATAAATCATCCTTAAAACAAGAATTAATTTTCAAAAAAAATTCAGGCAAAGTATTTACCTGCCAGAAGAGAATTGATTTAAGATTACAGAGTGATTTAAATTTTCTTTAGTTTAATAATCAAAGTCTAAATCAAGTTATGAAGGGAGTTTAAGTATCAAGTGGACAACTGTAGGTTCAGTTATTCCACACTCTGATAACAGCTCTTTTGGATTTTCTTCTCCTAATCGCTTGCCTTCAAAGAGCAGTCTTTGCTGATTTTCTGGAATAAAAGTAAGCAATTCAATTTTTGATTTTAATTGATCAATTCCATCGGTTGCTGTACAATTAACTTTGTAAGTTTTCTTATAAATATTTCTAACTGATATGGTAAATGTTTTTCCTTCAGCATTTGGGTTTTGGATTTCGCCATCTGCAGGTCTATCATTGTGATCGACTTCAGTTTCCATGGGTGAAGTCTTCTTCAGGTGCTTTCTTCGACACCAACCAAAACAACCGCCTGGCATTTGTTGATTTTGCAAAGTAAAGAAATTAATGAATAAAAAATAGTAAAAGATTAAAGTAATTGAGGAGAATTCGATAAAACCGAAAGTCTCATCATTTTGCACTATTCAGCTGAATTCTTAACCATATATATCGAAATGAATAATTCTTAGAAATTTCAATATCTTTGGATTCTATTTGTTTTTGGGCGTCTTTTAATTGATTTTTTAAATGATGAAGCAAGCTTCCTTTTTCATTTTCTTCATCTTCTTTGCGATTTTTCTTTTTCCAGGATTTTTATTTTGGTTTTAGCTTGAGATTTTCTTCACAGTAGAGGTTCATTTGTGTTTTGAATTCCATGGCACACGAGAGTAGGCAACGTTTTTTGATTTGGATTTGGATGGATCTGCTTTTGATTTATTTCGGGAAGGGAGAGCGACAAGATTTTTATTGACTGCTGTAAAAGGACGAGAACGAAAATTTCGTCATGCTTTGAGGTCTGGGTATTTTGCACTGTTAGGGCGGTTGTTTAGTTGGTGATTTTCGAATAATTGATCCATTTTTAAAGTTTTAGAATGAAGAAAGGAAAAAGCAAGATATATTTTTGTCTAATAATAAATCAAGCCAAAGTATTTACCTTGCCAGAAGAATTGATTTAAGATTACAGAGTGATTTAAATTTTCATTAATTTAATTATCAAAGTCTAAATCAAGTTATGAAGGGCGTTTAGGTATCAAGTGGACAACGCAAGGCCCAGTTATTCCACACTCAGATAACAGTTCTTTTGGATTTTCTTCCCCTAATTCCTTGCCTTCAAAGCGTAGTCTTTGCATATTTGCTGGAGGTCAAGTAAGCTCTGCAATTTTTGACTTTAACTGATCAACTCCATCGGTTGCTGTACATTTAACTTTGTAAGTTTTCTCAGTAAGAGTTATAACTGATATGGTGAATGTTTTTCCTTCAGCATTTGGGTTTTGCATTTCCCCATCTGCAGTTCTATCATTGTGATCGACTTCAAATTCCATTGGTGAGCGCTTCCTCAGATGCTTTCGACACCAATCAAAAAAACTGCCTGACATTTTGTTGATTTTACAAAGTAAAGAAATTATTGAATAAAAATAGTAAAAGATTAAAGTAATTGAGGAGAATTTGATAAAACCGAAAGTCTCATCATTTTGCACTATTCAGCTGAATTCTTAACCATATATATCGAAATGAATAATTCTTAGAAATTTCGATATTTTGGATTCTATTTGTTTTTGGGCGTCTTTTAATTGAATTTTTAAATGATGAAGCAAGCTTCATTTTCTTCATCTTCTTTGCGATTTTCTTTTTCCAGGATTTTTATTTTGGTTTTTATCTTGAGATTTTCTTCACGGTAGATGTTCATTTGTGTTTTGAATTCCATGGCACGATCATATAGTTCTTCACGAGAGTGAGCAACGTTTTTTGATTTGGATTTGGATGGATCTGCTTTTGGTTTATTTCGGGAGGGGAGATCAACAATATTTTTATTGACTGCTATAAAAAGACGTGAACGAAAATTTCGTCAGGTTTGGGTATTTTGCACTGTTAGGGCGGTTGTTTAGTTGGTGATTTTCGAATAAGGGATCCATTTTTAAAGTTTTAGAATGAAGAAAGGAAAACGCAAGATATATTTTTTGCCTAATAATAAATCAAGCCAAAGTATTTACCTTGCCAGAAGAGAATTGATTTAAGATTACAGAGTGATTTAAATTTTCTTTAATTTAATTATCAAAGTCTAAATCAAATTATGAAGGGAATTTAGGCATCAAGTGGACAACGGCAGGCCCAGTTATTCCACACTCAGATAACAGCTCTTTTGGGTTTTCTTCCCCTATATAATTACCTTAAAGAGTAGTTTTTGCTGATTTGCTGGAAGTCAAGTAAGCTCTTCAATTTTTGACCTTAACTGATCAATTCCATCGGTTGCTATACAATTAACTTTGTAAGTTGTTCCAGAAAGACTTCTAACTGATATGGTAAATGTTTTTCCTTCAGCATTTGGGTTTTGGATTTCGCCATCTGCAGGTCTATCATTGTGATCGACTTCAAATTCCATGGGTGAGTGCTTCCTCAGATGCTTTCGACACCAACCAAAAAAACCGCCTGACATTTTGTTGATTTTACAAAGTAAGAAAATTATTGAATAAAAATAGTAAAAGATTAAAGTAATTAAGGAGAATTTGATAAAACTAAATCATTTTGCACTATTCAGCTGAATTCTTAACCATATATATATCAAAATGAATAAATTTTTAATCCTCAAGGTATGCTTTCTATAATGTTATATTTGATATCAAATAAAAATCCTGAGAAAAGAGCTTGATGGTTGAATTACTTTAATTTTTTGGCTAGTTTTACAATTACAATAAGTCATATAAATAAAATTATTTCAATTGAAAAGCTGGGACCCCTTTTTTGGCTTAAGCAAATATGGTTAGCAACTAATCAAAGAAAAATATCAAAAATTAATTTCTAATTGCTCTTTTGCGTAATATCTTCCAGAAACATAGTTTTAAAAGCATGCTGATAGCAGTATCAGATTTCTTATAAGTCTGAAACAAACCTGAATGTCAGCAAAATCCAAGATTGTTCACATATTTTGCAAAAAAATTAAGCATAATAAACTTAAAATGTCTGATAACATACAGAGCCTGAAAGAAATCATATCGATTGACTTTGAAACTGCATGCCAACCCCAGTCTTGTGAAATAGAGTATCCCACTCTAATGGAATATTGCAATAATATTAAAAGTGAACTAAATAAAATCAAGAATGAGCCTACAAATCAAGATTGGAGACTAAAAAAGCAAGTTTTGGGGCTTTTGGAAAACTTATTTACTTATATTAAATCAATCAGAATTGGAAAAGCTAATAAATTAATTGAATTTATGGCAATTTGTAAACCCGAAAATATCACTGGTATCTTTGATAATCCGAGTTGCCAGGATATGGATATGCTTGATTATTTTTTTGATTTATTGGATAGCACTATTTCAAATAAAAACAGTCTGAATTCTATTGCCAAAGCTGTTATGCATGCCAAAAATATTAGCAATCATTGAGAAATGCACAGCAAGCAAAATGTTGATGATAATTTCAAAAATGGAGTCAGAAATTTCTTAAGGCGAGATATTATAAATGATTACTTTCTTGTTAGAGAAAACCAAGAAAATGAAGGTGCACTTGAAAAAGCTTTGGATAATACTTTTCTTGTTGACTATTTGCATAACTCCTCCTCAGCATTTTGCACAACAAATTCAGTCATATTATTGTCTTGTGAATTCAATACAGGAGAAAAAATTGATATGTATTCATTGATAATTGCATTTGCAAAAGAATTTTCAAATTATCTGGATGAGGTTGTTTCTTTGCCAAATAAGCGAAAAAGGGATGAAAATCGAATCTCACAAATATTTGGAAAACCAATTTATTATCTTACAGAAAACTCTGCAGAAACCATTTTTAACCATAGCTGTCAAAATAGATTAGATTTTGCTCAATCCTTTTGAAAATCTTATATTGAAGACTTTCAAACTGGTGAACCAAGAAAATTAATACGTTTTCATATAAGCAAGAAAGATGCTTGAGAGTTTTTGATGCATAAATCTTATATTATGGATGTTACGATGCAAGAGATTATTGGGTTACATAAAACTAAAAATTTTATATTTTCCTATGCCAATTTTGAAAGCTTTATTCATGAAATGTCAATTATTAAAGAAAGCGTTTTCAGAAAAAATATATTTTCCAGCCCAAAAAACATTTTCATCTCTTTATGCCAAGCTATTTTTGATAAATGTGTAATATACAAATCTGATATTGCTAAATCACTATTTAAAAGATTAAACAAAATAAAATTTTTTGATTATTGAAGACAGTTATTTTGTGATAAAAATAATTTAATATTAGCTTCCAAAAGTGAATCTCATATGCTATTCTTACACTATATTTATGATTGTTTTATAAAAAGAGCTGAAGGAATAGAAACATTTTCTCCTCCATTTAATGAAATGGAGCTTGATTTTGTATTATCTTTATGCCATCAAGATTCATCCTCTATTAACAAGTTTAAAGCGGCACTTCAATCAACAAAAGATTTATTTTTCATACCTTTAATAATGGGTTTGCTTAAAAAACCTCAGGAAAGCCTTGAAGATTATAATAGAAAAATTGATAAAATCTTGGAAAATACATTTACTTTTAATCTGCCTGATTGGATGACAAGAGGAAAAATTCTGCTTAATGGACAAATAATTGTTAATAATTTTGCCTGAATAAATGACGAAGAAATCAGAAAAACTGGAATGTTTTGTGCGCTGGCAGAAGTGTATGAAGGATTTTGAATAATAAGCAAGCAAAATACAATTTCCCAGAGATGTACAGAACAAATTATGGATATAGTCTTAAAAAGTAAAACAATAAATCTTTTCGACAATTTGAAAAGAATTACAAAAGATGTAAGTTTATTTTTAATTAATCTTAGGCCAGGAATTACCCAGCAAGAATTTGAAAATGAACTCATTATTAGGTCAGAAAATGTAGAATATAATGAAGCTTTGGCATTCAATAGTATAATTGATCCTGAATTGCAAACTTTTATTGAAGAAACTCAGAATGACTATTTACCAACAATAAAAGATATTATAAATAGAAAAGATTCGATAATATTTCAGAATAAATACAAAGACCTTTGCAAAAAAGATTTAGATAATGAAATAAATAAATGAGTTCATAACCATCAATTCCAATCAGTGGTAAACTTTTTGCAAGAGAGCAATACTTTGGAGTGATATCATTCATTTTGTGTTTTCTGCTTAAAACTCTTAACGTTTATAAGAAACAGCGTAGACAAAATCGATTCATTAGCAACAAAATATAAATATTTTTGGGAATATCTCTTTAAATTAGACATTGCTTATGTTTGAAAAACTATGTATTATAGACCTATTCAACTTCAATCAATCTTTATTGACTGTCTCTTTGAAGTAATCATTAAAAATAATCCTCAAGATAAATTTTATTTAAAAACTTGTTTTTCAATTCCTCATAAATTATTTTCAAGCTTAGGCTTTATTGCTCTTCCACAAAATATTCGTGAAATTATAACTCATTTTGTAGAAAAGCATTGAGCTGCAGATATATATCGAGAAACACTTGAAAATCAAAATATCAGCGATGAGCAAATTAAAGCAGTTGCTAGCAACGCTTTGGAAAAAACCTGATTGATTAATCTTCCTGAAAAAGAATTTTTTGGTAAAACAACGTTTGATGGTTTTATTACAATATCTAGCTTTTATTATAATGAAAATGAGACTTTAAAAACTGCTGCAATTTTTATTACATGACTGCGAGAGTTTGCGAAATTTTTTGGAAGAGGCTGTTTGTTAAATTTGCAAGAAAAATTAAATTATTGCAGCTCTGTAGAAGGAAATGATGATAGATTTGTATCTAAAATATTTGGCGATTGCGTTCAGTATTTGGTTATTGGGGCGGCAGAATATATCATAAATAATGCAAATTATGATTTTAGGGATCAATTCAAAGACGAATTTATTAAACTTAATAAGCAAGGAGATTGATATAATGATAGAAATACCATTATATGTGGGAAAAGCCAATATGATAATCCAAACTGCTTGAGGCTTGGTAGATGCCTTCAAAGATGTTTCAAAGATCCATAAACCTATTGGCTCCTCGATTAACGAAGTCTTTTTTATAAAATAATAAAACTTTGGGAAAATCATTATTTTATATTTTTATATCTTAATTAATGTTTACTATTATATTTAACTTTCATTTTAATAACCCATTTCGAGCTAAGTTTCTCTGCTAAAAGTCTTTTTGAAATAATTTCTTCAATATCTTTATAAGCTGAATAAATTTATGATATTTTTGTCTTAACTGCAATATTTTGAACTTTAAGCTTTATTTATTATATATGCTAGTGGGTAAAATTTAAAATAAGCAGAGAAAAAGGACACTAAGAGAGCCTGAAAGGCAATAGTCCTTAATTTGCTCTGATTATAATAGAAATTGTATTTTATTCAAAAATTCTATTTTTGTCAATCCGTTTCATATTTTAAGATTTGCCTTGACTTTAATAATGGACAAAAGAAGAGGATTTTTAAATTATTTCGTGTTTAATTTTTGAATTAATACAAAATTTGCAAAAAACTATAAGCAATCGATCTTTGAAACTAATTTTATTTTTTATCTACTGGTAAATTTTATATGAGATATTCGTTAGTTTAACAAATATTCTCATTTTAAGAGATTTCCTCTTCACTTTTTATTATATCATATTTCGCATTCCCAAAGATAGTTAGCAAGAATTTTATGTTTAATTAGATAATTTACATAATTGCACAAGTGCAGCTAATAAATTTTTGATTTTTCTTCTCACTTGTAGTTTCCATTTCAGTCAAGGCCTGAACTGTATTTGCGTATTTTGCAATATTATAGGCTACTTCGAGTCTAGTTGCATCTGAACAACTCCCACTCCTTTCCCTATATTCTTTTTTCTCTATATCTTCTTGCATCAATTCATGACATCTCATCATCATTGAGGTGCTTCCAAGCATATTTTAAATTATAATAATTTTTTATAGTTTCATCAATTTACAATTTTGCCAGTAGCATTTATAATGGTAATTTTTCACAAAATTATAAATTAAAAGTGTTTTGCATGAGAGTATTTCCAACAAAATTTTCCAAAATAGGAATTATTTGAAAATTGATATTTAACATCAAAAAACAATTAAAAATACTTATAAATATCAAATCGTTATTATTTTGGCTCTTTTTCTAATTTTTTATGATTTTTAAAAGCAGGTTAACAATTAAAATTATATAGGGCAATAAATCAGTCTATTTATAGCTTAAATATAACTTTCTTTTTTTACAATTTTCATAATCTCACCATATCCACATCATTTTGCTAATATTTTCATACAATTAGAGTTTAATTAATGGCATTATCTTCCTCACAAAAATCCACAAAAAAATCCTCCTCACGTTCTCAATCCCCAGGCAAATCTCGAAGCTCATCCCCATCCAAAAATCCCAAATGTCTTCTACAATCAACTGTCCACTTTTCCAATCAAATAACTAATAGTTTAATTGGAAAAGAATCATCCCATTGATCTTTTTCCAAAGCAGACCGATTTAAACCACCCCCAAAATTCACAGGTGCAGAATATTCAAATATTCAATCTCATATTGGAAAATCAAGAACCACCACTTTTGGCTATGGAAAACGGTGGCAGCCTTCAAATCCAAAAGGAAAAGACTCGCCATCCCCAAGCAAATATAAACTTTCCAGTTGTTTTGACAACTGTGACAATGGAGCAAAAATTTTTACTCCAACAAGAAATGAAACAAGACGGTTATCAACGCCTGGTCCAGGAAGTTATGAGATAAAATCTTTTGTAGGAGAATCTCCATCATATAGTTTTAAAGGAAGGAATATTTTGATGACAAATATAGCACATCCTCCACCTGGAGCTTATGAGCCAAATCATTCTTTAGTAGAATCAGGAAGATATAGTGCAATTGGATTTGGAAGAAAAAGTCCGACAAAACATTCAAGTGGAGGAATAACGCCTGGACCAGGGACTTATGATTTTAATTCGACGTTTGGATCAGATAGGTCGCCTTCTCCAGTATATAAAAGAAGTGGAAGAAGGACTTTTAGTCTTGATTTTAGTAATTTTTATTAATGATAATTTTAATTTTATGGAGAGCTTTCATTAGGAATTGATCGCGAAGGAGAGAAATCTTCAGATATTGGGGGAGGAAAATTGGTAAATGAAGACTGGTGGAATGATTTAGATCTTGAGTTGGTTTTTGGTGGATTTTTTGAAGATTTTTCACTTGTGAAGGAGGAATTTGGAATTTTTATAGGGTTTATGATGCTATCATTTTTTTCAAGTTTTTTATATGAGTCTGCTCTGAATAATTTTTGGATACTTGCCATATGATTTTCAGTAGCATTTTTCACAACACTTAAAGTATTTTTTTCTATTACATCTACAGTCTCTACAACTGAATTCATGATTTTTTCAACCAAATTTTGATTTTCGTTCATTTCTGGCTGCTCATTAGCAGATTTTATGCTTTGATTTATTTTGCATAATTCCTTTATATGCTTTTTATTTTCATCAGTTTTTTTGATACAATTTTTAATTTCAGTTGTCAGAAGCTTCAATTGATAATGCCCAGCAATTGCTGATTCTGTAATACAGTTATTAAATGCTAAAAAGGCTTCACAAAAAGATCTGTGCTTTAATGATACATTTTTAAAATTTTCTTGATCTGGAGGGATATATCGAGCTAGTTTTGTCATATAATCGGTGCTGAGCTTAGCATGCAACTTTGAGATTTCTTTTAAGAAAAATTTGGTGGATCTTGCGAAGTATAAGCAGTCTGAGTATAAAATTTTGGCTTTTACAAATACACTTGATAGCGTATCCATATTTATAAATTTAGTCTAATATTGAATTTTGATATCGATTGTATATATTTTATTAATATATTTGTATGAATTAGTAGGTAAAGAGATTTAAAACGTTTAAGCAATTATCAAAAATCTATATCTTCAAATATAAATAATTTTAAATTTGGAAGCCAAATATTGTATAAAAGCTCAATATGATGACGTAAATGGAAATTTACTTCAACTCACAAAAGAATAGGAAATAATTCTAACATTTTATTATAAAATTTTAACATTTGATGTTTTGTAATTAGAATCATGCTATTAATACCTGCAAATTCTTAAAGAAATAGATTTTACTTAACTTTATAATCAATCATACTCAGTAAGACAAGATAATTAAATATCATCTGATTTTTATCAAAAATCTTTACTATAAAAAACATCTTGATTTTTTATAAAATTTCTGATACAAAATAATAAAAAATTATAACATCAATATATACCATCGAAAAGCTTAGTCGCATTGATAAGAGATTACACTGAAAACTAAAAATAACAACACAGCTTTTACAAATTCTCAATAAAATAGTTTATTAAAACCAAAAAAAATAATCTAAATTAAAGAAAATTTTATTAACTATTTTTTATCACTTAACTAAATTAATCAATTTAATCTTTCCCAATTTTTTGCATGAATTTATACGTTTCATTTCAAAAACAGCTATCAAACTATCCGAAATATTTGCAAATTTTAAAAAACAGAAATGGAAACAGATCAATGGGCAGTTTATTGTGAAAATACAATTCTTGAAAAGTAAGCTTTACTTAGCATTTCCTTTCCCGTTCCAGCCTTAATCACAGTTAATGGTCCTTTAATTGAGAATATCCAAATCTTATCTCAGCCTCTATCTGTAAATTTTATTTAGTTCGCAAATATAAAACTACTTTACCCAACCCTCACTATTCTTTATTATGAAGATTCCTACTTACTTCCAGGGTTGATAGACTCCAATGTTAAACTCAATGGTGACTGAGAAGGCTGCGAAAATGGCACAAAAACTGCGGTTTCAGGAGGTGTAACCTTCGCTTGTGTCGAAAAAAATTTCTTCGGACTTATTGAAGACTACAATGGAAATTTATTTTGCGACTTAGGATTTTTAGCCCGAATTCAAGATTTTTCAGATTTAAATTCTGTGGATATAAAAAATGGCCCTTTTTTAGCAGTAAAGACATATTTGAACCCTCAAAGCAAATATTCTGACAATGTCAAAGACATAAAACGACTTTTCAGCGAAATCGAGCTTCTCGGCATGCCAGTTATTGTCGATTGTGCGCTAACAAACGACAGAATGCTGCACGTAGCATCTCCTTTTCGTACAGAAACAATCGAAAAAAGGGTAGATTTTCGAAATAGGCTTAAAAGCATAGACCACTTTTTAGTCGCAGTCGATATGGATGTAAATCAATGTGACTCAAATTCAAGCGGAGATGAAATAATTGAAGAAAATAAATCATACAGAAAAGAATCGACAAATAGTGAATGCTATGAAGAATTAACAAGGGCTGAACTGGATTCTTATAGCTATGAAAGCACTGATATTTCTTATGAATATTCTGTTACTAAATGCAAATCACTGGAACTTGATAAGCAATCGAAGAGGAGAAACTCAAAATTAGATCTTTTTAGACCTCCCAGTTTGCAGATGTTGGATTCGCCGAAATATGATGAACAGAATTATCAAATTTATTATTTGAACGTGCCGACGAATTGTGAAATTGCAGGGATTGATAAGATTTTGGAAGTGTATAATGGGAGTCATCCGCTTCATTTTTCAAATTTATCCTGTGCGGAGTCTTTTCAGAGACTTGTAAATGTAAAGGAAATTTTAAATAATGTCACGATAGAAACGTGTCCTCATTATTTATATTTTACAAGTGAAAATATTCCTGATAAAGACACCAGATTCAAAACTTTTCCTCCAATTCGAAACCAAAATAATCAAAAATTTCTTGTAAAATACCTGAAACAAGATAAAATTGATATTATTTCGTCAAATCATAATCCTATTCACCCTGATTATAAAATGATGGAATTTGGGCAATTTAGAAGAGCTTTACCAGGGGTTAATTGTTTGGGATTTTCATTACAAGCAATTTGGAGTGTGTTGATGATGAAAAAAGAGAAAAATATAGGAAAGTGGGCTGTGAAAGTTGCGAAATGAATGAGTTGGAATCAAGCGAAATTGTTGGGAATTGAAAAATATAAAGGGTCAATTGCTATAGGAAAGCATGCTGATTTTGTGGTTTGGAAGCCAGGAGAAAGAACAGAAATAAGAGAAAGTCATACTAAATATCCTGAAAATTGTATTTATTCAGGTAAAAAGTTGACTGGAGATGTTGAAGCAGTGTATTTGAGAGGGAAACTTGCATTTTATAAAGGAGAATTTCATGCTCATGGGGAAAAAATGGAATCTTCTATGAAATAATAATTTGCTAATTTATCATTTCTTAATTATTTAGCCTGTATTTTCTAAATTTAATTTATATTTATTCAATAAATATTATATTTATCGTTGCTATATCAAATTCAGCATACTAAACAGATTTTCAATTAAATTAAATCATTATTTATTAAATATAAATGTGTATTATATCATCATTTTATTCATCATTTCTTTCGAAACTCTCATAAATACATACTTCGAATTTTTCTTCGTCCCAAATCTATCTGACAACTTAATCGGCTTCCTGCTTTCCTCCGCAACTTTTTCCAGTTCACTAAATACTTCTTTCTGCTGATTATACGCATTTTTTAGATTTTCAATCATTTCTTTTTCTTTCATTTCTAATTCTCTCAATTTATTCAACAATCTTTCATTTTCAGCTTTTTTCTTTTTAATTTTTATATGACTTTGTTGTTCAGGTAATTTTTTATATGATAAAGATCTATTTGATCTATTAGATAGCGGAGTAGTACAAAAAATATTATCACTTTTGCGTTCCGATCGATTTTCTGACCTAAAATTCGAAAAACTTCGATTTGTTTTGACTTTATTCACAATTTCTTTTTTCTCTTGCATGATTTTTTCAATTTTTGCTTCTAAATTATTTTTGTGTTCTTCTCGCTCTTGCCAGTGTTTGGCTCGCATTAAATCTATTTCTTGCTTATGCCGTTGTTTTCATAATTCTTTTTCTCGAATTGCCTAGATAAAAATTACAGATTGTCTTTGCTCTCTTTGCATTTGTAAAGATTCTGCACGTTTTTTGGCTTGATTCATAATTTTTGATGTTTTTTCTTCTTCTTTTTGTAAGTGGTTTAGGCGATTTTCTAAAGCTTTTATTTGAGAATTATATCGACGTTGCTCTATGAGAGCTTGATACATTTCTTTGCCTTCATGTATTCAGTATAATCTTTCGTCATTTCGTATTTTGATAAAAGGAGAATTTTTCTTTGATGGAGTTTGGTTGCGGAAACTTGAATAAGTTCTTTGTGTAATTTTATAATCATCGTTATGTTCCATTTACAATATAAATTTTGCAAATTTTTTGATTAACATTTTGATATTGCTGAGATCTCTGATGATAACGAAATCATAATGATTATAATTTTGAATATTTTATAAAAATATTCAAGCAAATTATAGTAGACTTAAGTATGCTCATGCCAATTTATAAAATTTATAAGCTTATTGCTTATTAAGGCCAAATTAAAATTATTTCTCATTGTTATAAAGACCAATATTATTAAAAATGAAGCTACCCAATAGATTTTATTTTGAAAATTAGGGAATGAAAAATATTTAACTTTATGATTTTCAATAAAAGTAGGCATAGATAATTTATATTAATTTTGCTTAGATGAATTTTGAGCTTAAATTAAATCTAACATAAGTACTTAATGGTTTCAAGTATTTAATTCTTAGAGTCTCTTTATTATTTTATAACTTACATTAAATTAATTTAATTCTTCATTATTTATTTTTAATTTTTTACGTATTCCTTCTAACTTTTTATGATTTTGTTTACACTTACTCAAGCTTTCATCTATTTCATTTCTCAAACGTTTTAATTTCTCTTTATGTAAATATTCCTTATTATACATTTTATCTTTCCATTTATCCATTATAAATGAATCTGATATTTGATAATCAAATTCTGCCAACTTTTCAAGAATCGTCAATTGAATTGTACTAAAATTTGGCAAAGAATTGAAATTTGGCTTGATTTCATATCTATCTTC